>JABASI010004495.1:0-13987 GCA_019776505.1 Tomocerus nigrus | reverse complement strand
TAACCTACTTTTTGATATTTACATACTTATGAACTATGATTATTTACATAATTTTAAAATGAATCCATTTCGTTGAAATTGCATAGCTGAGTAAAATGTAAGGCTTTTTATTTCTTCCAAAATGTAAGAAAGGAAAAATTTAGCTGCCAATCTCAGTGCCTAGTCCAATAAATTGAGACATGGGGTGACTGACATTTTGTAACAACGGAAAACATTATACATGACTACGATGACAATTGTTCCCTACGGACACATCGATAAATTCAACAACTCTTCGGTTTTATTTCTGCATTATTTCTATATCTGAACTAAGATGTTCTAAGTACTGTTTAGCTCATAAAAGTTTATTGTCGGATCATTTTTTAGTGATTCTCTAAACCCAAAATCCAATAATCGTTTTGCTTATAAACGAGGCAAAAAACTCATTTCGAGTATATCTTTCAGCGAAATCATGAGCACCTTGTGACTGTTGGTGTTGATACTGTCAACTATTTATTAAGTACTGTGTACTGTGTACAGTAGGCACTTCAGGCACTTGGTCACCACTCTACATCGTGTTACCCTCTGTACTAATAATATTTCATCTTATACTATACATAGTAGTTTCATTAGGTATTGAAAATATTCAGAAGTATATAGATTTCTGCTATAGATTCACACGATAATAATATATTTATATTTGTAATTTTAGTCGTTCTATTGTAACTGTTGATTTTTTTTTAGATTTTAACTTCCGAAGGATTGGACGGTTTGGATCAACCAGATCCTCACGATAGAGGAGTTGACGGTGACAAAGAGTGGCACCATTTTCATCACGAAGACGATCAGGGCCAACCTGTGAAGGCGACATTCACTGCTGGATTACGGAAAGAAAAGAGGCCCAAGCATCGCTCAAAAGCCGAAGGTTCCAATATGAGGCCTTTAACAAATAAGAATATAACTTTTGCCCCGGACGCAAATCCCGGGGCCCCTGTGGAAGAAGGCGCAGCTCAAGAAGTGCCAGTTGCTGAGCCTGGACCCAGCCACCATCGAGTGAGTCCCTTGGATCAACTGAAGGCCAAGGCCGAGCAAGCTGCTGGCCAAGTGAAGCAGAGAATTAGTAAAATCTCAATTCCTGTGAGGCCAAAGTTTAACAACTGGACAGGCATCAAATTGGCCAAGAAGAAGCCGAAGGAGAAGAGAAAGGCGGAGGATGTGGAGCAGGAAATGGAAGAGGAAGACCAACAAGTACCTGATGACGAGGGGCAGGAACCTTTAGCGAAACGAAAGTTGGAAGAGATCGAAGCTCCCATTGAAATTGTACCTGAACCAGAAGTCGTTGAGGTTCAGCAGGAGCCATCCGCTAAGCAGAAGGCTGCAGAAAAGGCCGCCGAAAAAGCCGCCTTGAAGGCCGAAGAAAAAGCAAAGAAAGACAAGGAACTGGCTGAGGAGAAGGCACGGAAGGATTTGGAAGCAGCTGAAGAAAAGGCGCGAGTGGAGAAAGAACGCGCCGAAGAAAAGGCAAGGAAAGACAAGGAGCACGCCGAAGAAAAGGCGAGAAAAGAAAAGGAGCACGCCGAGGAGAAGGCGAGAAAAGAGAAAGAGCAAGCTGAGGAGAAAGCGAGGAAAGAAAAGGAGCAAGAGGAAATAAAGAAGGCGAAGGCAGAGGAAAAGTTGGCGAAGGAAAAGGCGAAAGAAGAGCAAAAGAGATTGAAGGCCGAGGAGAAACTGCAAAAGCAGGAGGAAGCGAAAAGGTTGAAATTGGAGGCGGAGCTTAAGAAAGCTGCTGAGCAAGAAGAACTAAAACGGTTGAAGGCAGACGAAGAAGAGCTGAAGGCCTTGGCCCAGCAAGAAGACGAAGAGAGGAGGATGAGGGACGCCGAGGAGGGAGATGTTGAAATGGAAGATGCTGAAGGCCAAGATGAAAGTCCTTGCGGCACAAGGTCACGAAGACCCAAGAAGAAGATGTACAGACCCAATTTGCCACAACTTCCTCATTTGCCAAATTTGCCAACTCTTCCTCAAATAGATTTGAAAAAGAGATTCATTCGGCACAAAAGTCCCGAGTCGCGTCCTTCACCCACCCGCGCCAAAAAACGCATGGGCTTGGAAAATCTTTTGGGCATTCAATACTCGGACGAGCTGAGAAGTCGGGACTTGGAAATGGATGAGGAGACAGATAGGTTGGCGGAACCGAAAATCTTCGTGACACAAGCCTCGGTTGAAACAGAGTCGGAAGTGCCCACGGACTATTCAAGGACTGGAGCTTCAGTGCGGAGCGAGGAATTCGAAGACGTCGATGAAGCTGCTCCAGTATCAAAACAAGCTCAGGCCCAAGAAAAATTGGAAAAAATTGGCAAGTCGCTGAAAGGATTTGGAATCAAGTCAAAGGCCATTGCTTCTCAGAAATCAAAAGAAATGGGCCAGAAAATGAAAGTACTGGGCAAGGACATTCATAAATTCGGAGTTAAAGTGAATGAGAAGTGTCAGGCAACAATCGAGGAGATCAAAGCAAAGCAGGAAGCTGCTCGAAATAAAAAAAGAGAGGCCGAGGGCTACGAAGGAGAAGGCGAGGAGGGGGAAATGGAAGTGGAAGCGGAGAACAGGGAAGTTTTGGAAGATGTAGAGGAAACAGAGCCGCGAACAACGTTCCGATTCCGCCGAAGGACCGAGGAACAAATCGAGCAGGAAAAGAAGTCCTCGAGTCAAGGAGTAGATTTGAACGTGTACGAAAATGACACTCCGGCAGAGGTTGCGGCCGGAGGTGACGAGGAAGCGGACGGGAAATTCGCAAGGTGTCAATTACTGGGCAGAGCAGACCGTGACTGGGAATCGCCGTTAGATTTAGTTCAGAGCAGAGATGCGTCGGAAGAGCCTTTCTCAGGAAATGTGTCTTCTCGGGACTCTCCTCCAGGTTCTTCAATGGCTTCCTCTTCTATCATGCAGGTTAGGAGACAAGGCGTTCTTGAAGAGATCGACTCTGACGAGTTCTTCCTGCGAGAGAGAGGCATCTCCGAGGGCGAGGACGAGGAGGAAGTCAACAGATTCCTCGTCGAAGAATTGCGCCAGGCGTTCCGACCCACAATGGCCAATGCTCTTGCAGGTTTTGACCTCCCAGCCCCGCCATCTAGACCAACAAGATCTCCTAGGAAACCCCCACGGAAGGATAAAGATCGCGGATCTCCAAATTTTCAGACGTTCCCGCCAGAACGTCCCAGGAGAAAACAAACACCCGGCTATGTATCTTCTTACATGAACGAGCATGGAGGGGAAGATGAAGACGAGTCCGCCCAAAGAGAAGAGGAAATCGAGGAGGAAGTGGTGAAGAAAGAGGGAGCCCCTGAAGGCGTCAGTCGCCAGACGTGCGAAATTTTGGAAGCGGAGGACGAAGACGAAGGTAGCTATGAACCAGTGAGCGATGAACCTGCGAAACCCGAACGAACGAAGAGAAAGAAGCCTAAAGTTCCTGAAGCTAATCAAGCATTTTATTATAATACGATCGCAGCCAATGAGTGGATGCGGGAGGTAGAGGAGCAAATCATGGACGACACGGAATTAGCGCAGCTGGAGGCCCAACAGACCCCGGCTGCGCCCAAGAGAGAACGACGAAGGAGCGAGCGAAGTACAAATGTCGGCGCTGACAGCGACATCAATCTTTCGGAGCAAGATGGGCGGGACAGCCGACAGGAGTCTACTCTCCGCGAAGATGCCCGGAAATTGACTCAAGCCGACAGTGAGGGGAAGATGAACGAGTCAGAGGTCGACCTGGAGGATGACACTTTGGACTACGTTGACGAGGCGGGATACGCAATCGTCCACAAAGACAAAGAGCCGCCGAGAACGACACCTCGGAAGAAGAAGCGCGGGAGCAATGGCGGCGGGAGCAAGGGCAACAGCTTGAAGCGCAAGGACCAACAGTCGGACACGAGTGGCAGCGGCCCGCTCTTCTTCTCCCTCCCGCGCTACACTCCGAGAACGTTCCATATCGTGCCTCCGACGAGACCTCACCGGACCTACAGCACACTCAGACCAAAGAGACCTCCACGAAACAAATCCAAGTCGAACCAAAATCTGGTGAAGAGCAACAGCAACACGCCCACGTCCAGCAGACGGGATCGTGACTCGGAAGAACCCAGACCGAGCACCGCCATAGGAATCATGCAGGGCCGACCTTTGCCGCCGCCTCCCAGACCAGAAAGGTCCCCCGCCCCACTAAACGATTTGGACCAAACTTCCATCGAACGGTCTGTCGGCGTTCGTCACTACGCAAACTTTGAAGACGAGTCTGGGGAAAGGGAAATCGTCGAAGAAGTTTTCACTGCGACCAATATTCCAATGCTGGGGAGAAATGGAGAAGACGAGGAGACCGAGGTCAGCAGTTTGTTAGCCAATAGTGATATCAACGTTGCAGTTCAAACAGATCCCGTTCAAGGAGACGACTATGAACTCAACAATGTTACGTCATTTGAGGAGGAGGGTAGCAGTAGAGTTGATAAGTTAAGGTAAGAACTATTACTATCGAACTTTTACTTCTACCAACAATTAAGGTGCACCGTTAAAACGATCGATATGTTTCAAAAATCAAAAAATATTCTCATAAATTAATACAATGACAATATCAGTGCATTTTAAAAAGTAGGGATTTTTTTAAACTTTCTTTCTGACTTTTCTGAAATACCAACGAAAAAGTTTGGCAGTCAACCACCACCCATTTATTTGAAATAATTAGGTATCATTGTATTTTTGCTAGAAATTCTGAAAGTCGGATACCCTCAGATGACCAAGAACAGGAACTCCCTGAGGAAAGACCTCCCCTGCCGCCTTCACGAGAAATCGTGAGTACTGAGGCAGAAGTTCCGCCCATATTACAATTACAACCCACTCCTGATCCTGAGAGAGAAATCAACCTCCAATCAGCCTCAACGGAAACCACAACAACGGAACCGACCCCTGCGCCTGCCCAAATCTCGCAACCCGCACCGCAAATCGAACCAACACCCGCACCTGCACCACCAGAACCTACACCAACACCAGCACCCGCGCCCGAACCTATAGTAATACAAGCACCTGCACCTGCTCCGATACAACCACCCGCACCGACGATAATACAAGCACCGCCACCCGTGCAAGCCCCGCCGGAACCAGTACCAATAGCGCCGGCGCCGCAGCCACAACCGCCTCAAGCACCGGTGATGATGCAACCTCAATTTATTTTCCCTACACGGCTACATCTGGAAGAATTGGAAGTTGATGTGCTACGAGTCATTGATCTGAGCGCTCATTCTATAACTGTGGATCACCTCCAAGCTCCTCATCTCGAGGTAAAAATATTGACACATTGATTTATTTTAAGCGTACATAAAATTTCTACCGTATCCCCCCGATTTAGTTCCCATACATGATTCCAAGACGTTTTATAAAAAACTTAATAATTTCAAATCGAATTCAATGTAGAAGTGGTATGATTTGTTTCGTGTATGGGGCTTTATACATATTCAGCTGAAAATATTTATGATTTACAGGTGACCTCCTTAACGAGTAGTGGACCGTTGACAGTAGATAGAATCCAAGCACAAACTCTTAATAGTGATCAGGTTAATTGCAATAATTTGTCAAGCGACACAGTGGATCTGCCATCAATACCACCGCCATCGTTTTATCAATTGGCGTCTCCTGAATCCGTAGTGCCGGAGGAAAGATCCGCCGCTCAAGAACTAAAGTTGGAGACAACAGAACAAGAAGACAACGAAAATGAGTGCTCATGCCCTGAAGACATAATTATCGGACAATTGTCTTTGAGATCTGCAGAAGAACTACTCGCCTCATTAACAGGTGTTCGCAGAGAGACTGTCGTTGAGACTTCCATCAGAAATATTCCTTTGGAAGAAGAAATTGTGGAGGAACCTGAGAGGCGCAGTAATCTCCCAGTCGAGTCAGATGCTATTGAACCGACCGAGTCTGTTGAAACTCAGGCCGAAGAGTCCCAGCAAATTGAGACAGTCTCAGAAGCACCAAGAGAAGTGACGCCTGTTCGTCTTGTACAACGAGAAATCACGCCTGTTCGCTCCGCACCGCGAGAAATCACGCCAGTTCGATCTGCACCGCGAGAAATCACGCCAGTTCGTTCTGCACCGCGAGAAATCACGCCGATTCGTTCATCAGAGGTCGTTGCTAGTGTACAACCCCAAAATGTGTCAATTCCGTCCCGCCCAACAGTACCGGCTAGAGGTTCCATCACAATTACCCAAGTTCCTGCTCCTGTGGCTCAGGAAGCCGAAAGCGAAGATGTAATTCAGTTGGGCACTCGTTTGTGTCGTGCATTGGTGAAATCAACGGTTCGAGCACTGCAAGCAATGGCGGATTACATCGACACGGCAACCTCGGATGATCCATCGAAATCAGAACAACAACGAGCGAATATGCAAGTGCTTCTTTGCATTGTTCTCGTCTTAGTTGCTGGAATGATTCTCACGACACGATCGGCTCCACCAACACCCAAGTGGGAATTCTATATGCCTCCTCCTGATTTGTAACTCCCTTGCCTTGGCCCTTTATTTCTACTGCATTGGTAAAAGAAGAAAATATTTATTGTATATGTACGGCTATTGGATTTGAATATGCAAATAAGTAGAAGAGCATAATATACTTACCTACTATAAGAGAATAATTCTTCGATAATATTGTAGATAGCATGATATCCCTACCCAATACTAAATCTACACCCACCGAAATGTCCAGACTATTCCAGTTGGGGCTGTTGTCTTGTTTAATCTTACATTGTATTCGAATTTAATATAATGACATTGATATGATGTTTGCTCTCAAAAATACTCATTTGAATTATGTTTAAAAAATATCCTAAGAGTCAATTCTTATGCTTCTGGCCATGTACACTTACTGTTAAGCTGAAATTCTTTGTTTCTAATATCTTGAATTCTGTCTTACGACCCTCTTTGTCTTAAATACTGTTATACATAATATTATAGGTATCTACTTTAATGCTACATGGCCATTATACTATATCCAATCATTACAAAGTAGAGATACATAGCTAAATAAATGTAAATTAAATAATGACTCACTCATGCCCTTCACTTACAAACTGATTTATTCATTCTCTCTTTACTACACCAGCATAAATGTCTTCGTGCATTCCTAATAATATCATTTTCTCTGATCCATCTAAAATCTTATACAATGCAAATACAGTAGGTAGGTACTCTTATCAGTTTTACCTCGACTGACTCACCTCAACATTAGTTAGTGTTAGTGGATAATTTCCGCCCTCGTAAGGCAAGAAATCAAGCCACAATTCGTGGCAGTGCACATCTGCACTGAAGACTGTGCCGGGCAAGATAGGCAAATGATGGTGGGAAAAGTGGCATTATTGGATAGAAGAAAAAGCTCCCAAAACTGTCCCGACCCGACGAGCGACGACTCTCGTTCATACTAAACCAACAGATAGAACAACTCACTACGCATTTCACTTCTGTATTTTGATTTAAGCTTTTTGTCTGTCTCTCTCGTAGAATTTCACTTAAAATTCTAACTCTATAAATTAAGGTCGAATTTAATTATTTTTAGTTTGTATAGTATCGTTTTTTTGAGAATAAAGAGACGACAATTTTTATGAAACATCTTTCGATTGACGCGCAGTGAAATTAAGGCAGCGTCAAAACAAGGAAAAATACTTCAATCCCAGTGACTGAAATTCGTAGATTAGTGAACAAAAATGTCTCAAGACCGTATGCGCAGTTTTAAGAATTTTGGGAAGGATACAGATGTAAGTGAGGCTTTTTAAAGTCCGCCAATAATTATAGTCCAAAATACTTTCATTAGATTTAATAAGGAGATTCATATTTTACAATATTTAGTAACTGGCATTATTTTCAGGAACTCCGAAGACGAAGAAACGATGAATCAGTGGCTCTACGAAAACAGAGGAAAGATGAACAGTTGGCCAAGCGAAGAAATATAGATACTGATGAAGTGGATGCGCAAATCGAAGTTCCAGCTTCTGCTGGACCCATTGACCATTCTGAGTTGGTTAATGGTGTCGCCATTAAACAAATGGTCGCCGATATCTTCCAGTGAGTTTTAGTTTATCTTGTGTTCATAATGAAATAATAACGGTCATATTATTATTATTACCAATTTTTTTTTGATGAAGTCCCGATGAAACCAACCAATTGAAGGGAATTCAACTGGCTCGAAAGGTGCTGAGCCGAGAACGTCATCCTCCAATCGACATTGTAATTGCATCTGGCATTTTGACTAAGTGCGTGGAGTTTCTAAAACTGACAACGAAACCGGAACTTCAATTTGAAGCTGCCTGGGTCTTAACCAATATTGCGTCGGGGACATCGGCTCAAACAGATATCGTCATGAAGTCAGGAGCCATTGAGCCATTTATCGAAATGCTAAGATCCCCTCATACTCACCTCGTGGAACAAAGCTGCTGGGCTCTGGGCAATTGCATTGTAATGTCACCTGCAACATACTTGCATTTATTAATTGCAAAAGGAGTTGCAAATTATTTCTATTTTATCTTTTTCAGGGTGATGGTCCCCACCATCGAGATGCCATCATCGCCATGGGAGTTATCCCACCTCTTGTGGCTTTAGTAAAAACTCACACCGATGTAATCATCACAGATTCAAAAATATTTTATTTTGGAACACACTTAATAAAAGTATATTAACTCATTGAACTAATGTCTGACCCCACAGGTTACCATTATGCGTAATGTAGCCTGGACCTTATCTAACATTTGCCGTGGGAAGAATCCGGCTCCTCCAGTTACAGCTACTCGTCAATGCCTGCCCGCCTTAGCACGCCTGATTGAAATGCATGACTTGGAAATAGTGTGTAAGTAATTTGCGTTGTCTCTTTGTATGTAACTGATATTTTCTGTTTTACTTAAAAAGATTTGTTACTGTATTTTGTTGTAAAGCGGACACTTGTTGGGCATTGTCTTATTTGAGTGATGGAAACAATGAAAGGATTCAGGAAGTTGTCAGTGCTGGAGTGGTTCCAAGGCTTGCTGAATTTTTGAGTCTGCCTAACTTAACAATAATTACTCCATGCCTACGCACCCTTGGAAATATTGTCACTGGCACAGACGCTCAGGTATCTTACATGAAAACAGATGTAAGAATGTATGACATGATTAAAGTAACATCATAATTACAATGTCTTTTAAAATTTATAGACTCAAGCAGTACTTAAAACTGGAGTTGTTCCTACGCTTCTAAAGCTTCTCCAGAGCCACAAAGGAACAATTGTGAAAGAAGCCGCCTGGACCCTCTCCAATATTGCTGCTGGGACATTGGACCAGATTTCTGCTATAATGGAATCAGGGGCCATTCCAATGCTATTTCATGTTATTGAAACTGTAAGTTTTTTTATAATGTAAAAATAATAAATGGACTGAGGTGGAACCTTGAAAACTTTTGTAAATTATAATATAATGCCTAAATCTATCATAATAATTATTACTTCATAACCTGATTTTATTTCCAGGGTGAATTTAAAGCCCAGAAGGAAGCTTTATGGGCGATTACTAACATTACCACTGGGGGTTCCGTGGAGCACATGATCACCCTCTGTCAATATGGAGCCGTGCCGATACTTTGTGATTGTCTTACAATTAAGGATTGGCGCACTACAGTCATTATACTGGATGCTATCGAGAACATCTTAAAGGCTGCTGACCAAGTTGGCCAATTGGAGCGCGTTTCATTCATAGTTGAAGAGTGTGGAGGTCTTGACAAGATTGAACAGTTGCAATCCCATGAAAATACTACCGTCTATAACAAGGCCTATAGCATCATAGAGTCTTATTTCAACATGGAGGTAACTAATAAATTAATTTTGCAGTTTACAGTCAATGTATTGCCAAATGCACCCTGGACATATTTATTCTTTAACTTTTATGATGCTTTTTAGGAAGCTGAAGATCAAAATCTGCTTCCTGCACAGGACGACGCAGGCGAATTCGAAATGAATATTGAGGCTCCTGAAGGAGGGTATCAGTTGTAGGTTCTTTAACTTTTATGATGTTTTTTAGGAAGCTGAAGATCAAAATCTGCTTCCTGCACAGGACGACGCAGGCGAATTCGAAATGAATATTGAGGCTCCTGAAGGAGGGTATCAGTTGTAGGTCAATGTCGAATTTGTTTATATACGTCGGTAGAACGTGTAAATCAATATCCAGCTACTTTAAATTAACGAATAATCAGTAACAGATATCGATATTTTATAACCTTCTAGTGCTATGTCATTGAATAGTAAATAATATGATTTTGCGAAATCTCAAAGGAGAAAATCGTCAATCCTACAATATGCTACATACATAATAATACTCACATATTTTCAGCGTATGCTAAGCTAATACTGTAACTGTAACTTAAATAGTCTGTGTTGAACTAGTTTCATGTTAGGAGGAGTAAATTGTATATAACCAAGACTGTAATGATTCTCAATTCTGCAACGAAAAACCAAATAAAAATTATTACACTAGCAAGATTGACTTGTGACAACTGGAACTCCTGTTCATTCATCTTATTATACATATACCATACCTAATGCCATAATGATAATAATATTATTAAGATGTTCTCTTGAAAAACACTTATAATATATATTGGGGATCTTGGAAAGCGGAAATGAGAAAGCATCAGCACAATAAATAAGACTTAGGTATGTCATTTTTACTCTTGTAAGTGGTAACTAATTACACTGACAGACAGCAACTGTAAGAAAATCATATAATAAAACTTACATAAAATGCATGGCATTATTAATAAAAATACTATAATCATAATAATCATAATGCAGGGAGGGAAGCTGAACTAAGGCGATGATGTGATAGCATCAGAATAGGTACTGCTATTCCACGGAAGACAACTGTCACTACATCTACGTAGATTATTCTAACTAAAATTTAAGGCGCATATTCTAACCTTCTCTGAGTCTAAATATGCGGCTAGCAGGTTAGACGATTGGATTTGGACGTAAGAATTTAGTGGACTGCGGAGTAGTGTGGTGTGGAGGCTGACTGTCAAACTTTAACTGCTGACTGCTGAGCGTGTTCAAATTAACATTTTGGGTAAAAACGCTTATTAAATTGCCATGGGTAAACCTGCTAACAAGGTTGCGAAGGTGGCAGCGTCGGTGCCAAAAGGAAAACCAAAATCTGGAAGAGTTTGGAAGGAACAAAAAACCAGGTACGATTACCTCTACATAGCCACCGACTTCTGATAGCAAAGTTATAAAAGTGGATTTAAATTTTTCTAAAAAGCTTAAACTCTAACTAGCAACTATTGAATTAAGGAATTTGCAATAGAATGAACCATTACTTTCAACTTTTAATATCAATAGTCATTAAACTTTAAATAAACTATTTACTGACGTGACCGAATCTTGTTTTCAGAGCTTCAAGCATGATTAAATCGAGATCGAAAGTTAAAGGACGGGTTAAGGAAAGCCAAGAGCGTTTGGAGCGGAAACGTACTCAGGAGACTTCCCGTGCAATTCTCGAGCAGAAAAAGGTGGAGAAGGAAGAAAAACAGACGCGTATGGCTGAAAACAAACGACGCAAGGAGGAGAATGAAAGAAAGTCCGAGATTGTTCAAGTGGTAGGACAATATTTTATTCAAATATATTAAAAATATACTTTAAATAATAGTATCTTTTATATAGTTGCCAATCACATGTAACATATATACATATAAAATATGTTATGGTCTTGTTTTTAGGTGAAAAATCCTGCTAAACTAAAGCGGATGAAGAAAAAGCAGTTGAGGAAAATTGAAAAGAGAAATACCACTAAAGTGGAGAAAAGCACCGACAAATGAAATGGCTATAGTTAACTAATGATTTATTCACTATCTTAAAAGTGTGCTGTCATATTTTTAACGTTATTAAAGTTATTTTTATTAGTTAAACCGTTTCTATACAGGTTCGATGGATTTTTTTTATTGAAGGGATTGTAAAATCCAATAAGCATGAATTCTTGTATTATTTTTTCATTTGAGAAATAATACACGATCATTTATATAAAATAAACTTCTAAAACTCTCTGTAGGTACATTTAAAAAGAATTTTATCTAAAGCATGTGCCAAACAGAAGGAGGGATTACTTAATGTTGTCCCTGTTGTGTCACAAAATCCTCCTAAATACAAGTTTTGTAATGGAAGTGACAATAATGTGCTAAGAATTAGGAAAACGTCGTCATAATATTATGAGGCACATACAAAAGTAAGCGTTTAATTATATAATATTATTATTACTGAAGCATTAAGTTATAACTTGTCCACCTAGGTATATGGTATAATATTATTAATTGCATCTGTGTGGATAAGGTTTCTAATATCAAACATTATTCCCTTGAAGCATTAAATTGGAAAGGCAGGCAGCGCTAGGGCCAACTAACCCAACTAAGCCACCAACGTGATGTCTAAATTCACAATACCGCCTGTATTGCATCAACCCACCAAATCCATACTCCACCTATAGTAATTAGTAATTATTATATGCCTTGGTCACCTTTTTACATTTTCAAGAAAATGTGAATGAATGTGCAAACAGTGTGTGTTGTATGAGGTTCACTCACATATCACTAAATCTGAATGAAGGCTCCAGGCCACGGAATGGCTTCCTTACTCACTAAATATTAAAATCAGGGTTGTATATTGTTCGGGTGGAATTAAAATTTTATCGTTTTATCCATCCACTTTGAACAAACTGGCTATGAACTTGTCCAGGTGTATTTAAAATTTTATAATTTTATCCACCCACGTTAGACAATTTGGACAAACTGGCTATGGATGAAAATATGCAAACGTGTGTTTCATCCGGCCAATATTCATCCACACCAAACCTGATTAAAATGTTAGATTAATGTACTTATTATCGCGTCGGATTAAATTTGGAATAAAAACCACGGAATTGTGAATATGGTCTCAATTTCCCCTGAGGAACTGAGGCGTCGGAGTTTTTTCATTCCAACTTTAATCCGACGTGATAATAGATACATGTGGGTGGGGCTAGTGGGGCAACCTACATTACATACGTTTCTGTTACTTTCCATCAGAATTGCATTGCACTGCAGATTGCAGCATAACAGTGGCTCGGCTCAGGTGAGCTAGGCGTTCTGTTCTATCTAATATTTTTTGTGTCATTGAATTATGAATTTATGAAGTATCTGAGCCGAAAATTACCAAATCAAACTAATTTATAATAAACCAATGCAAAGCGGGCGTAATGCAGAGCAACCTTTGAGCTACTGACATGACCCATTGGTAATGCGATAGTACACTTGTAAAAATAATACAATAATACGATAATAAGTGCACACTAGTGCGCTATTAGTGCATGTAAAAAATTTGAGCGACGTATCTCTATCCGTTTGCGAGATGACCTCAGAATGACCCCGTGGACCTTGACCTACTGACCCCTTTTACACCTTTTTAAGACTATAGTTTTTTTAGACCCCAGTTGTACTTATACAAGATTTGAACCACGTATCTCTATGCATTCATGAGATGACCTCAGGATGACCCAGTTTATCTTGTTCCAGTGGCGCCATTTTTGAACTCAGTGGTCCAATGGACCTCTAGATGTCACACAGAAAATTTGAACGATGTACCTACCTAAATCCGTTCTAAAGGTTTCGTGAAAAGGGGCAGACAGATATTTTATATTATTCCTATACAGAGCTACTGCGTTACTTGGAATAATATTTTATTATTATTATTGCTTAGTAAATCTATTTTTTAGGTAGTTAGCTAGCTGGATTTTTGCCAGCGGCAACGATTTCCACACCACCATGTCATGGTTTATATCTCAGAACTAGAACAGAACGAAGCAAACTAAAAACTACTTCAGCGAGTCTCATCTCAACTGAATTACATGCTCTGTTGCATAAAACAGCTCAGTAAACCTATATTTACATAATATGCATATTCTCTGACTGATAGCCATCAACTCGATATTTGCGTCTTT
>JABASI010004494.1:0-13988 GCA_019776505.1 Tomocerus nigrus | reverse complement strand
TTCGAATGGTGGTCATCTCATTTTCATAGCAGCCTCCGTTTTGGAGCTAGAGAGCCTAGACCGTGTTCAAACTAATATGGATAACCCTGTATATTCATCCCACATACACGCTAAAAAATATATCCCTTAAAAAGTAGAAAACCTACTGGATGTAGTAGTAGTATTTTTTATTTCCATTTTGCTTATGTATATGAAATTGTATTTTGAGGCTTGTACACGCTAGGATTGTGTTGTTCTTCTGTGCAATGTCATCCGAAGTTTATGTCGTGTAGTAATATGTTATCTCATGTAATGTCAATTCAAGTATTTTATATCCTATGTAGTACATGCAATAATAACATAGTAGTAGTGTATCACAATCACGTACGACGACGACAAGTAATTTGTAGACAATAGAATGAGCATCGGCTTCTTTAATGCATCAGTAGACTCCATAATCATGTCTGAATTGTGTATGACAGAGAAATGTGTCTGACACCCATTTGATTTGATTATCCTAGCTTCCATTGTGCATTATGTGCATCGGATGAAAAGAGTGTGACTCGCCCTTCCAAATTGTCATTGCATTTCATACACAGCTCTTTTATTATTTTCACACGAGCTCTTCTGAAGTGGGAGTCAATGCCAAGTCAACACCATACACATACATACACACACTAATCCACGTGTAATACTCATCAATAACAATATTAAATTATTTGCAGATATTAATTTACAGCTCATTTTCTAGAGCTTTGCTACAAATACTATTACATACATCCATAATATTGAGTTGAGTAAAAACTAATGTGATTTCCTAATGGCCCATCGCTAACAGCACAAGACCATTAGGAAGCGTTATGAATTATTAGCAATATTTTTCCGGTAGAGCATCCACTATTTATATTATAGGAATTTCTTTAGGTACTTGTGGACTTTTTCATTCTTTTGTAGTCCACAGAATAATAGAGGAAGGGTAGAAGAATAAAGAAAATGCTGACCTGCAAAGACGGTCAAATTGGCAGAGGCTGTGACAGGATCTCCCACACCGTTCTCCGCCATACACTCGTAGCCCGCATCGTCCCTCTGATGACGAACCGGGTCTATACGCAACATGGACACCCCGGCAAAGTTCTGGATCTGAATGCGGGAGTGAACGCTTGTCACCTTCTTCCCATTCTTTCGCCAGTGAACCTGCGGAGGCGGGTCACCTGTCACTCGGCAATAAAATGTCGCAATCGATGCAACGCGAACTCTCTGGTCTTTCGGCTTCTCCACGATTTGTGGCGGATCTGCAAATGTAAGGAGAACAATGATTAATAACTACCGTTTTCCAGACAGCTCAATGAAACATTTATAAAAACCCTATCATATTTCCTGGAAAAACTTAGTAACAAAGTCCTAGGAATTATTACAAACTTTCTTCTTTTCCTTCCGCTTATAATTAGACTACTTACTTAGACAGTTCCTCGCAAACAGGAAATTGAAAATTCAGCAAATAAAAAGCCTTCTCTAGCTAAATAAAACTTCATAACCCAAATTCACATGAATTAAAAGTCGGTACATAAATACATTTTACCTAGGACACAATAGTGTGAACTTTTATAAACCCAAAACGATTGCACCATATTATCACTTTTGGCTTTTCAAAAATCGACTACTGTTAATGACACAATAACCCTGCGCATTATTACAGGCTAAAAATCTAAATATAATTACTAGAAATATAATAATCCAATCTGAGTGTAAAATTTTAAACTGCTTATTGATTATAAATTTTTTATTATTAAAATAGTAAATAATATGTATCACATCGTATTAAAAAGTATGCATAATGGCATTATAAAAAACAAAACAGAATTTAGTAATTCAAAGAACGGAAAATTTTCTTCCCATTGTATTCACAGTGTACATCAATTAGCCAATTCTTCCCATGCATTTCAATGTAATCTGCATGAACATTAGCAAATTCCAAGGGAGTGAAAAGAAGTATTTTGTTATCTTTTGCTTTTCTTGTACAATTGAACACGTGGAACGATTTGGGGCATGTAATAGTAATAATATCCTATTAATAAGAAGGCCGTTAAATGAGCTTCGGAAGCATAATATTAATTAGCCCGTTAGTGATGACAGAGTAAAGTCATGGACATTAAGATTAGTGGGCGTGTAGGATTTAATGGTTGTAGGAGAGAATGAGGGAAGGAGTTTGGATGAAAAATGTACATGTGAAACAAATGGGACAGAACATAGTCCGATGAGATGAGATACTCACGCGTCAAATACTGAATGTATGGGTAGAGTGCAGAGAAGTTTGAACCTGAAATATCATTTTTTCCGCTATGAGAATAAAATTTCTTCTCCGGGCCACGAAGCTTAAGTCACCATCATTTTTCATCGGAAACATACTCACTCTTACTTTAGCTGCCCTTCTCTCATCTCTCTTACAACAGACCTCTCCTGCTACTTACACATACTCACATGTGACTTGAGCACTATCGTGTTCAGCTATCCCAAAACTCCATACTCTCACAGTAACTAAATTCATCCGCATTTCACCAAAGGAATATTATCATCTTTCCTAGGAAAACATAGAGATACACGTAGAGTGTGCTATTATCATATCCTTCCTTCCTCCGTCGCTTTTCTCAATCCTCTGTACAATACTTGACTCAGTTCAACAGTACACTAACAAAAGTCTTCCTTTCTCTTATGTATTTTCCCTTTAACATTTTGTCACATCCACATCCACCCTTATCTTTCCATGTCTAATAAAATAACACGTCATACATATATATGGATATATAGTACTAGTGTATATGTAGTATACATAAAAAAGGAAATGCGACGAGGACTAGTTATAACCAAGATCCCATCTTATCACACTCTGTAAAATTCTGCATACGGAAAAAAGTTAAAAACTCGAATTTCCTTTTCCTCCTCCTTCTTCTATGTACGTATCTACGTATAGACGTTAGCTTTTGGCGAACATTAGAAGTGTATACGAGTACATTACCATTCTTTTCTTTGACTAAATTCTTGTTCACAACTGTATAAGATTGAAACATGGAGAGATAGAGAGGGGGATAAGATGTGCATACATAACGACCATTCATCCTCCCAAAAAGTAAATGCAACGTAACGTATAATACTACAACATCATACATATATAATAATAGGGAATATTTTTCGGATATATCTTCTTATGCTAGAACCATATGTGGTTGGGAAATACGCTATCTGCTGCTCACTACGACTATGTGTATGATCTGAGTGAAGGAATATTACTTTTACTTATAACTTCTCACTCTTTTCCCTTTCTTCTCTCTAGTGGAAAGTAGAATGGCATAAGAAATACAAGTGACGTAATGTTCCATACCTATGTCTATGGCAAAGACTTAAAAATACCAATCCTTTCTATACAAATGTGCTTTCTTCACTTTCCCGAACGTAGACTCCCTTTCTTCTCCTTTCTCCCCTTTCATTCTCATATAGATCATGAAGAAAGGGGAAGCTGACATTTCCAGCATATCAATAACTAACTAACAACCTCTTCATATTTCATAATAAACTCAACGTAGCTACCAAACGTCCTTTACTTACCTAAACGTAGCTAAACCCAACAGGGAGTCTAAATGCATTACTTTATTATTAAAACTCTTGCATCACAATTTATTCTAACACTTTCCTTTCCTAAACACATCCTTCCCGTTCTCTGTTATCCTATGAATTTTTTTATAATTGAATCACCGCTTCTTCCACTACTAATAATAATATCACGTTTTATTTTTATCAATTTGGCTAACTGGACTAATATATTAATATCCATTTTCTTTTAAATCCCCGAAATTGTAAGCAGATATTTGCATTGCGGGGAAATAAGTTGAATCCCATGACGTCATCATGGCTCTTTTTATGCGTAGACTACTATTCCAGGAATTCTAATGCAAAGCTAAGAAAATTGAATGCAAATATCTGATATTAACAAGGATGAGCACACAAATGTACCTATGTGTATTAGGAGATTCGTGCGGGATGTAGTACATGTTGTAAACAGAGATAAGAAGATAGTGGATGTACCTTTTCCCTGGAGAGTTTCAGTGATGCTGATACCTTTTCATCTCGTCGTTTGATTCACCTGAGAGAAATTCTATCCAATCCATCTTCCTATCTTCACTACCCACAGCCACTTTTTCCCTTTATCATACTTCTCACTGAATACATTGCAATAGAATTGCCTGTAAACTGTGTAGGTACTATGTATGTATGTATCTATCTGTAAATACGCCTAGTATTGATATTGATATTAGTGCTACATTCCATTAGAGAGAAACTTGCATTGCATTAGGTTACATGAGAGCGCGGATACTATTCAGATTTTGCAAATACGTTGCATGACAAGTTACAAAACTCCAGCACATCTTCTCTGTCAAATCAAATCTCATTTTTATCCCTCTAGTCTTACTTTTATCTCTAAAGCATCCCTATATTAAGCAAAGAACAAACAAGAAATAGATTTTTTTTCAAAAAGGAATTTCCATTTAAGTATTAAAGAAAAAATGCAAAACCCCAAAAGGAAAGTACATTTGAATGTGAAATCGAAGAAAGGTAGAAGATATTTGAAAAAGAAAATTACTTATATTTTTTTAAAGTCAAAATTCTTATAGCTACTCCATGGTTTATAATATTAATAAGAATACTTTTATATCTGACATGATCTAGTCCACAATAATGTAGTGCACAGAGCTGTGTACACAAAATATGCAGGAATTGGAAAGCTCAAAAACCAATTCTGTTTATAATAGTCTTGAATAGTGACAGGAAACAAGTATGATTCTGTATATTTTCTCTATGTGTGTAGATAGAGCTGCAGTTTTTCATCGCATCTTCCACATGTGGGAGTAAACCAAGCAGTGAAATCCCATTAGACAACTCAATCCACCATCTCATTCTTTATGCACACCATTTATATTTTTCTGGAAAAGAAAACTGGCACATCTCTAACTCCTACTTTTACAAACCAAGAAGGATATCTACGAAATAGGCTCAAAGAAACATAAGACTAGTACTTATGCTACATCATGCACACACGATATAAAAAAACACACTATGATTGCTAAGAAAATCAAACAGTCTCTGTAGATCACTAGTATCTGTTCTAGTTACTTTGCACATGTATCTTCTTCACTCTTCTTCTTGTGTACTCAATAATCTCTCTGTCTCTATGTATTCATTCATTTCATTTTATTTACAAAGTTCCTTTCCTAATATCCACTATATGTAAACAGAGATTCTCTTTGTATATTATATAACTATATTATTATCCTCTCTCTCTACATATATCTATGATTTTGAAAGACATAGTTGTAAAACTCAAATGTAATTCACCACAACACACTAAATAGTAACATCCTGATGTTCAACAACCATAATATATAGTCCTAGTAGAGATATCTGAAAAAGGAATGCTGGAAATATAGTTTGGAGGTATCTGTTGAAATAGGAACGAACGCAACGCACTTCTAGAAATCTATCAAGGAAGACCCTTTTTCATTATCCCAAGGGAGACTCTTGCTCTGACCTCAAATTTGACATAGGAGAGATATCCGTTTGATGTTTGCTCCCGAAATGGATTCCAAATTCGGATTTGTCTACTGTACCAACGCAACGGAGCCGAAGGAGATGAAACCAAGAGCTAACCAAAATGAAGCCATCTTTTCTCTTGGCACACTCGGATATCATTCTCCACCTAGTAGTACTCCTCACTCCTCATACATCTCACTAACTCAGACTTTCAAACCACTGGGCTATGTGTGCACTGATAAAATTGCCTTTTGTAATGCATGCCTAAATCCTAAACTTCTCCTATGTCTGCAGTGAATAGCTATCAAGCTACTTACACACAATCCAATACTACAAATCCAACAGTAGAGAGAATCAAGTCTACAAATGTTTTGAAATAATTCCTACCCGAATTTCCAAACATTTCATAATGAAATAAATAAATAACGTAAAAAATGCTTCTTTTCTTCACACGAACGTCAGAAAAACTTTTGTCCGTCAATAATTATTATCAACTTAATACTAAACAGATGCATCCTTGTACTGAACAGGAATAAAAAAGTTGTGGCAACTTGAAATATCAAAGTGTGACACGTGAACACGTGGCTAGATCAACAAGTCATTATTTTGGGAAATTGTATGTCAAAATGCAATTTTCTATTGATTTTTTCGTCATTTCTCTTTGAAAGTTACATTGTAAAATAAAATATGGGTGTGCTCTTAGTAAGAGGTTGTATTCTATGACAGTGATACATAATAGAATTGTCTAGAAGGCAGTTTTGTTGAGTCCAGTAGTAGATATTTAGCATTAAATGACATGCGAAAATAGAGTGATACTAGAGAAGAGTTCACTTATCTTCTAAAATAACAGGGCAAGTCACATTATTACACAACAGGACAAACAAGACCCACTTTAGTGTTCCTCTCGGTTTACTTATAGCCATATCCTCTATCCCCTAATGTAATTTTGTTGGAGGAAAGCTGCCGTAGTAGTTCATTGGCTTTAGTATGAAATAAGATAGGATATAAGGTTGTGCCGTAGGAAGTTTCGTGTTAAAAAATTAAACTGGGTGATGTTAGATGTTAGGCGAGACGTAGACACGAGGAGAGGCGAAGGAGGAAACGGAGAAAAGTCCATAGAAAAGTCAAGTGAAGTCAAGTAGTGGTAGTGAGTGAATGCAATGGCATAGCATGGCACGTCTGTTGTCTATGTGTTTTGTTGTCGTCCAAATGCAAGGTTTTATTTCGAAATAAAGGTAAGAGGAGGAGGAAGAAGAGAAGTCGAAGTTAATGGGACGCAGATGTGTTTCTTTTCCTGCATTACTCCTCTCTATCCTTTACTAGATATAGCAGTAAATGTAGTAGAAATTTTAGACAGAGACATGACAACATTAGAGTTGTACATTTTACATGTGATGTCATGTTTGTAGAGTCAAACACTAACACACAGTTAGATTCTATTGTACATATACTAAATGACTTCTAAAGATATCCTATACGTGTGTGTGTACATATTTAATATGTACAGAGTAGATATCAACAGTGTTAACTATATTTATTTGAACTAAACTCTTCTATGAGTTCACACAGGAAGCATTACAATGGGATTGGCAAAGAACAGTAACATTTTGGTAGTAAAATGAACTCTTATATAAGTTAGATACTTATATATTAGATATACACAATGTGTATAATATTATATAGTACTGTTGTGTATAGAGAATTAGATAGGGAGAGAGTGAGATCACATCCACTTCACAACTAAAATAAAGTAAGTAGTAAACTGGAAATCAAATTAGACGAGACTGTTCTACACCCTATTTTAACGACATTTCCTGTCACTCAGCCGTAGACAGTGCAATGGGAAGAAAAGACACACAGGAGCAAGGCATACATACACTTAGACTACAAATGTCATGTACAAAGTAAAACAGAGCCGAACTAACAACTAACCATAAGGAAGTGTGCTAAGAAAAGGGAAAAAAGTCCGAGGAGACAGCAGAGCCCCTAAGGAACATTGACTTTTCTACGTAGACTCTCCTCCGTACGTACATGTGTCCTTACATAGGATTGCACTTTTTTTCCGCCAACATAAGATAAGTAAGTCTTGAGATGACTTGGATTGAGTTGACTACTTGATTTACAATAGAGCTAAGACAGTTACACCACATAGCCATTACCACCACACAGCCAGCCACCACCAACCAAGCAACAGAGAGCCAGAGCGGAAGAGAAACAGTCAAGTTCATGTAAAATCAACTTCAGTCAACGGAGAAAGTGTGCACAAGGCCAGAAGAGACTTAGATATAGAGACGACGAGATACACAACAAGTCCTGCCTCAGTTCTTATTTTCAACTGTACAGACTTTAACCCTTTCCATTCTTGAATACTTTATTCATTTACTTTTTCATTGGGATCCACTCAATTGGATCCAAATACAAAATAGACTCTCTGGATATACGTACATTTTTATAATACACAATTCCCACTGTGAAAAGGTAAACATATATAAGGAATGGTTGTGTATTAGGAAAAATTAGATATAAGGAAAGGTTCTAGGCTTCACTTGTTCTAGTTTAGAGCAAGACAACATGAAATAAAATATCGAAGATAGTTAAAGTCGAGCAGAAAAGTTCAGACTATTACTATGGCTTTTCGTCCACAGTCCAACTGCAAGTTTCTCCGGGTGGCTTCTGGTTCCTCTTCTCCTATATTATTATAGTTCTCCTCCTCTTATCTCCATTATATAACTACCTATATATACTTACTTAGCAGTAGTAGTACTATTCCTCTCCTTTACTTTCCTGTCCACTAAAAATCCAATCTAATCCTTTGGAAACTAAAGTGAAATTGAGTTTCCTTCCTGTCATCTTATTTTTACTGCCATTAAAATTCACTTACGCCCAGGAAGATTCACTTCCATTTCATTTCATTTCTGATAGCATCTGTGAGATGTGCAAGTGAAACTAAGACAAGGAAAAGTCATTGCTAGAGACTTGAGTCAACTTGAAAGTAATCTATGTATATAGAGCATATTATTTGGATGAAGTTTTTTATTACTAGCATCTAGTCAGGTTATAAAAATATTTCTTTCCGCTCAATTCAAATGTACAATTGTGGGAAAGCCAGGCATGCAGGCAGGCGGAAAGCGTTGTTCGTTGTTGTAAACAGTAGATTCTTTAATATCTCACTCACTTTTCTACTGTTCTTACATACATAACTGGCTTCCTTCTATTATCTCCTTTCTCTCTCTCTAAGTTTATTACGGAGCCGACAATAATAGAATACACACATGTATCTCGTTTTCCACGAGTTTTTACCCAGAATTTACTAGAGTGTAAATTGTGTGGATAGCATATTCACATCTCTGTATGTCCCTTGAGATTTTATTTAAAGTTGACTTGAAGCTCAATGACATTGACAACAAAACGGAGCAACTTTTGTGTGTAGGGAGAAAATTTTAGTAAGTAATCTAATGCAACGTTGGTAAATAAATACAGTAGAAACTTAAGCACATATATGCATCCTTAGTGTAAGCACATTACTAGGCAAATGTATTTTTCTCTATTTCCATTCTACACACCACCACCAGTTGTAAATAAAATATATCTATGGTGGTAGGAATAGTATTTTGCATTATGCGACTAAAGTGCACTATTGTACTAGAAATGCATTGCCAGAGACAAGAGTGTTAAATATATCGGTTTAAATAACAACTACATAAATGTCGACAAGTCGTGTGTTGGTAGGAAAAAAATAGGAAAAAAAGCTACGAGAAACTTTTCCATTTACAGAAGCGACATAAAAATGAAAAGCTTCTTCTAAGTCGACCAAGGTGTGACAGGGAATAAAATGAGACAAAACGAAACAACAGGTAGTAAGTTAGAATAGTTTCAGTTTCGTTATACGACTTTGGCTTGACGAACAAAGTCAAGTTATGGTTAGGGAGAGAAAACATGCTTTTACTTTTACTAGTTCCATACTAAGACAGAAAAGAGAGAAGAGAAGCTCCGTTTACTGGATTGTTAAGCCTTATGCATATAATATCCAAGAGAGAAAGTTTTCCAGAGAGAGAGAGAAAAGTATTCCATACTGTTGCTCCTCTCTCTCGCACACAATCTAACAGTAATTTTACCCATTCTTTTCTTTATTTATTTCCCTACTCTTTCCCCAACTATCCCTTTCAGTTAGCTAACTTTATAGCTACTAATACTTAGTTAAATTAGACATTTCACAATTTTAACTTAACCCTAAGTTAACCTGACAAGAAACTACTTAGTCAACTCATTCATAACAAAAACTTTCTTTTGCTACTGCTCCAAAAACTAACTCTTTCATTCTCATAGCTCTATATAGTGTGACTACCTTTCTTTTTCCAAACAAGATAGATATTAAATACTTTTCTTAACATTATTCCTACTTATTTAGTTTAGCAAGACTTTTTTTTACTAAGTAGCTTCCATTTTCCATGAGAAGAATTATATTATAACGACTACAGGTAGCTAATACATTAGTAGAGCGACATTGGAATAATAGTACAAGTACAAAGTGAATCTAATACTCACTTTGAAAAAGATGAAATAATGGAGAAACTTGTCTAGTGACTTAACCACAGCTAATAGCTTACCTTTTACCCTACTTTCTCGCCACACATATTACAGCAGTCAAAAAGAAGCGCTGAATAAGTAACTGTGGCTCCCTTGCATAATCTTTCCCTTGTCTCGACTTGACTTGCGGATAGAAACTTTTCGACTACGAAAAACTTTTATTTTAGACACAATGCTACTTAGAATCATAATTCACACATTACTTTATTAAAAGATGACTCTCTCTCTGTGCTCTGACGGAACACTTTCCCCTTTTTCTCTCTCACCGGATTATTAACTTAATTCTAATATTCACGCTATAGTATTTGATATCTACCTATATACTTTTACTAGAAACTTCTATCAATCCTTTTTTCAACTATATAGTACAACTTCAGTCTTCTGCGCAATAAAATACTATCAAAACATATGTAGTTATACTCTTTTGGCTCCTTTCCTTCTTTCCTATACAGTAATTTTTACAACTTTATGTGCCCATTGCAATAAAGTAGACACATCCCGCAGCTTTTTACTGCACACCGTTTTCTCTCTCTCACCGGATTATTAACTTAATTCTAATATTCACGCTATAATAGAAAATAGTATTTGATATCTACCTATATACTTTTACTAGAAACTTCTATCAATCCTTTTTTCGACTATATAGTACAACTTCAGTCTTCTGCGCAATAAAATACTATCAAAACATATACTACTATACAGTTATACTAGTTTTGGCTCCTTTCCTTCTTTCCTATACAGTAATTTTTACAACTTTATGTGCCCATTGCAATAAAGTAGACACATCCCGCAGCTTTTTACTGCACACCGTTTCATTTTCATTTATTAAGCCGCGACCCCCTATCCACCTTTTAATTAGATTAATAGACGAGCATAAAACACCAATCTTGTATTAATTAATTACTTTCTCATTCCTACACCATACCACTGTCATTTACTTTCAAATTATGTTATAAAATATCCCTATACATATGACAGAATGACAACTGCTTAAAAATATGATCCTTTCAAACAGCATGCTTCATGGTAAACACTTCTAATATATATAGCGCATATAGAAGAGCATTGCCTACAATTTATTTACATCAAAAAACCATTATGCGTGATATATTAGGCATATTTACTATTAAAATCCAACAATTTTGCAAAATATAATTAGAAATTCTCTTGCCGTTCGTATACTATTAGTTAGTAAATATTTTACGATTCCATTATTTTGATGTGGTAGATTGTCTGATTACTTAGTCGGGAAAAAGTATAATTAATAAAGTATAATATCCTGTTTTTGTGGTCAAAAATACTAAAACTACTTTTCATGATGTTAAAATGGATTATGAAAACCTTTTGGCCAATTATCTTAGAATTTACGCGACTAGGAATAACTTTGAAGGATTTCTCCAAAATCTCAGCGAGAATAAAGAGCAGGAAAGCCACTTACATCGTAAATACATAAAATATGAATAATTGTATGTTGTAGTTAATAGCGAGAATTTAATTTATCTTTTGGTAACTGGACAAAAGACTTGGGTACTTTCACTAAGTAAGTAATAGGTGGAAGAGACATAAGAATAATAGGAGGAGGTAGAAAGTTTCTTTGTAGCTCTGTTCAGCCTCTATCCATTAGTCATTATAAAGCAGAGAGAGTGACAGAGTTGGAAAAGTAAGTGCGGGGCATCCATAAAAGTCTTTTCCTGACACGACTGGATTGCAATGAACTGAGCTGAACTTCCTTGTCATAGAATTTCAGTGTAAACCAAAGTCCAGAAGAGTGATTCCATGACTCTTGACTCTCGACAGTTAGTTTAGCCGAGAAAAATTGTAAGCTGGACTAGCATGAACTGCTGAATTGCTTTGTAGCTTTTTAGTTGCTATTCTTATCATAACAGAATTATATTATAGTATACTCCTAACTCCTAACATTTACAGGCTAAAGCTTAATGTGTGCTGGAATACAAAGAAAAGTCAAGTGTACAACTACATACATGTCTCATCCATCTATCCCCAGAGTCTGAGTTGACGGATGATCCGTCAGCGGGAAAATGTCACAATTTCCTTTTTGCAAAAGCCCCTGTTGGCATTACATCCTCAAAAAGGATACGAAACTAGCATTACAAAAGAGAACACTTAAAATCCCTAACTATTCTCACTCTATTTATTACATTACACACCATAATGGATTGGAAGTTGGAAGCTATTATATACTAGCCATTATTTCTATCAGTACAAATTCCCTACTCTTTAATACCTTTATAATAACTAAATATACAATTACGCAACCTATTACATTTTAAAGGCTTTTCACTAAAATTGCTCNCACACCATAATGGATTGGAAGTTGGAAGCTATTATATACTAGCCATTATTTCTATCAGTACAAATTCCCTACTCTTTAATACCTTTATAATAACTAAATATACAATTACGCAACCTATTACATTTTAAAGGCTTTTCACTAAAATTGCTCATTTCATTGAAATAGATTCGTAGGCTATTTTTAACGTTATTATTAAAGTTGAATTTTAAGTTACTGCTACTTTCGATTACAAAAACGAAGGAAAATTTTCAAATTCTTGGCTTTAGTATACTAAGTGGAATAAAATCACAGATAACTATGTAAATGTACACGTACATCTAATGCATGCCTAAGTAAAGCACATTAATAAAACTTGGCATTAATTTCCTGGAGTTGCACGCACAACAAGTCAGCCTGCACCAAACCCCAGGCATAGAATAAGATAAAAAGTCTTAGCATAATAATACATGAAAGTGGAACAGATAGTGGAATTAAATACGGAAAAGCAAGAGTTCACACGTTAATGTACCTAGTTATAAACATGTAGGTATATATTATTATTGTATTAACTGAGTGAGGAAAAGTGCTTAAAGAAAATCCAGTTGGACGAGACATGCAATTTTATTCTTTGTAGTACAAGTCCGTTAAATATCCATAAGAATCGAATGAATTTCTCATTCAACTACAACGTAATAATGTAATAGAGTAAATGGCAATGAATAATAAGAGGACAATAAAATAAAGGTATTTTGGATAAGAACCGCGAATAGCTGTATATAGAAATAGAGATATTTCTCCATGCAGTAGTGGTGCATATGGGTAAATGCCTACTATTATGCGGTTTTGTATATCCGAGATGCAATACCTCTGTCTCTGCTCAACATTCACATGCATATGGAGAAAGAAGCAGTGGGCATAGTGTGTAGGCATGTCTGGCCTCCGTGCCATGTCACGGCCATTGTGATTCTATTGTAAAATTCTTTGCATCTACAATTTAAGTGGGCACAATATAGTAGTGTCGTGACATTTAGCCATTGTGAACTAAAGGCAAGAATATTCGGAAAGTTTACAAAGTAGCCTGTACATGTGTGTTAGAAAAAATAGGGCTCTTGCTTGCTACTTGCTACTTCTCCTCGGAAAGAGTATGAAGAAAGAGAAAGAGAGAGCAACGGCCGAAAAAGGCACACTTTACTTTACAATCCTAAGAATAATGATACGAAATTACAATTTTCCTCTATCCTGCTTCTCTCCATCCTTTTCTACGTAGACGGGAAACACAAACACACACAGAGAATTTCTATGAGCCTCAGTCAAAATGAAATTAAATGCACTACACAAACTATAGACATAAGAAAGATCTGCTTTCTTTTACAATAGTAGCTACCGTATAACCCGATTCAATTCGCTCTCTCGTAATAGTTGGCCCCCTCGAAGTTTTCGCAACTTTTTCGCGAAAATGAAGCTCCGAAAACAAATTATACATATAATTTACACTTGAAATAGTTCACCCTCCCGGGGTCAACTATTAATTTTTCACACAAACGACTTG
>JABASI010004492.1:0-13995 GCA_019776505.1 Tomocerus nigrus | reverse complement strand
CTATTATTATGTGAATAGATTATTTCGTAGAATAAATTCATGATTCTACTGTCGCCAATAAAAATGTGTACAGGCTAACCAATAAGGGCGAGCTTTACTGTTACGGCTTGCCGTTCGTTTTTTGAATTTTAAATTCACCGCAATTAATTTACTTCATTTTTTAACCGGTCACCTACCATGTAGATTTATCGATGTATGTCAGTAATTTAACTCGGCGCAGAAGCTATTTACTTAATTTGCTTCCTCACATTAATTTTCAAGTATCTGTATTGTATTTTGCAGTTACAATACAATTTTACGACTTTACGAGTACCTATTTTACGAGTAGGTATGTGTTACTAGTAGCAAAGCTCATAAAATGTCGTAGTAAATAACTACGAAGTCCAAATTTGTTACCGTTTTTTTTCAAAAAGAATCATTTTTCGTGTGTCCTCTAATTAAAAACAAAAAGTTGTATTCCAGTACCTAAGTTCTTAAATTACTTGCTAGCGTGGTTCCATTGTGCTTGTCGCACTCACAGTCACAACCTCCTCCTCACATTTTGCAAATAATATGTGCGACTGCGAAAATGAGACAAAGCTGAACTCTGTCCTGTCCTTTGTTCAACCAGTTACTATGTACTTACTACAAGTTACTACTTACTACATGCAGATAACATGCCATGTATGTGTTCAATCAAGTATACATTCTGTATTGCCTAAACACTTACATACGACTTTATACGAGTTACATGTTACATTATGGCCTCAGCAAGATGGATATTATTATTCCTGGATCAGGAATATGATTACTATAATGTATTGTGTAAGAAAGAGGCTACAGCCTTTACAATCTACTGATAGGAGAAGGTAAATAATGCAGGTAGCCTTAATTTTAATTGCTCAGAAATGAGACAGTTTAATGGGGGACCATAATTACTGAAAAATATTAATGCAATTTATTTTATTACCTACACATTATGAAATCATGAGTAATTTTAAGTCATTAGAATTACGATACGACACACCGACAAGGAAGTTGTTAGGGGGCACGTACCCCTTCCCTTTTTTCCCAAAAGGCTAAAAATCGTAAAGTTCTTCGCCCGAATACATAATGATTCTGATCAAGTAGAGATAAAAACAGCATTTTTTTCGGCTTAGGGTGGAACTGACAATTTTTCGAATATAAATATTATTTGATGTGCAGCTGCGACCCTGCACAAGGGCTTAAAATAATTTATGCTTGTTTCTCAATGATTTATCATTTATATCTGGCGGAGCGGAATTATCTAAAAAAAAAATGAAAAAAGAGGCTCCCTACACCGTTTCATTGCTAAACGCCAACTCCAAACTTCGCATTGCATTTTGCATTGCCCAAAAAATACGGCAATCCGCTGGACCAAGGGAGAACAGACCAAGACATCTACTATTGAGAGCACTAAATAGCACTGCCGCGGAATCTCGTTCAAAACTCATGTTTATTTGTTTATTACTACTGACTCAAGGCCAAGAATAGGAAATGTGAACAAAATGTGTTTAGTTTGTGGGGCTACCAAAAATTCTTTTTTAATTATGTAATTAAGACATAATTCTGCCCATTTTCTGAAACGAAATAAATTGGCTGTTTTTAATTTATATCTGTGGTTTTGCAAAATTTTATGACAGGATCAGCACTTTGGGGCCTATTCAATTTTTTTACATTGGAGCTTAGCCAATTTTAGCCTACTTGGCCTTGCTTGCCATGTTTTTTGACAACATTAGACGTAATTGGACAACAACATTAAAGAAATAACGTCATATAATTGGTCAGAGATGATACTACGTTTTAAATACTTGTAGTAGAATTCTATGTATAAGTTTTATTTAAAACGTCAGAAAGTAGGAGATAAATGGAAAAAGTGACAAAACGCTAATACTTAGTTAAATTCCATGAAATAAGTGTGTTTATATTTTGATAGCCAGCTTTACTATTGGATTCTGCAAAAGTTACTAAATAGAAGATTTGATTCTTAAACAATCACTCAGCTCATGACTTTTAATTTACATAATTTTATTTCTGAATTGGAAACTTTTAACAAATGATTCCGGCTATTAGTTAATTCATATAAAGTTATTAAGTGCTCACACTTACACATTTCCTGATTGATCTCATGTTTGTGTTCACATAGCATAACGGTAAGTTCTGAGGCTTATATAATATAATATTATTATTGTTTTATTTTTTCCTAAATACCGTTTTATGTAAATAAGTTATCAACGTTTCATGTAAATGTTGTTATCATCATGCTTGTTTTGAAATTCTGTTTCGTGATACTTATGAACTGTTTTTCTGGTTTTGTATAGTATGCCCCAAATTCAGAATTGTGTGTCCTGATTTTTTAAATGGACAATGGATTGGGGTCAATAGTGAGAGCGTTCCTATTCATCACATCGAAAACCTACATTATTTTGTAAGCATGAAATTGTTACTGGAGTCTTAACATTGCACAAATACAATGGAATGATGCATCTTCCAGATTGGAAAAATTAAAGCTTCCTGCTGAAGTCAACAGCTTATGAAACCACATGATTGTTGAAAGTAAGTATTAAATCAAAAGCTCTTTAGAACGGTAATTTACACATAATTCTTTTGCATTTTTCGTAAGGAAGAGTACACAATTGTACCAAATGACCTTAGTTATGTTCTCAACGCAGTTCTACTACAAGAAAATACAATTCGCGTCTTTATTAGCCATATTCATTAAATTCAGTATTGGGCATTGGGCTGCTTGGAGAAATGGAATTACTTTGACGAAAAACTTCATTTTTTTCGTAAGGTTCTGACAAAACAGCTTTTTATGTACACTTACTTTGTTTATTGACGAATATTCGCAAATATTTGATGCTTATTGCTATTTGTAAATCATCTGTCAGCTGGTCATATAAAATCCGTTTTCAAAATTGTAGCGAATTGGTATGAAAAATTAAAACACAGATACTATTATATTTTGATGCTAAGGTATAAAATACGTTTGTATCGAATGCACATGTTCTCCTTTGCTAATTCATACAGCGAAATAGATTTTCCCGTATGAAAAGATGGAACGTAAATTTTAGTTGCGATAATATGCGATATAATAATATACAGATTTAATAAATATTAAATCTGTATATTATTATAGTATTATTCTGTCAATAAATGCTTTAATTTTGAGTAGGTGCCTCGATTTAGGTTCTGTTATTCGTCAAAGAAAATATAGAATTTGTGTAGCTACCTATATAGGTACTAGTAATTCCAAGTGCAGAAATACCAGATTATAGATTGTATTTAATTTCTTGCCTTGTATAGTGGAGGTCAAAAAGCATACCTATTTGGCTACTTATTAGTTATAGGTACCTACCGTTTCGAATCAAATACGATTTTTGTGAAATTCAAAGAATTATTCATTTTACTTTCACTCATTCAAAGTTTTTTTCAAACGCCCTTCAAATTGATTTGATAAAATCTACATTAATCATAACTTCTACATTATAATGTTTGCCTACTGGTTTACCTCTTGTGCAAGTGCCGACATATTACGGCAGGTAATGAGTTCAGAAGATCAGATTAAATCCTTTTAAAATACGACCTTAACTTGTATTAATTATGATTATGATACGATGTACTTATAGTACAGAATGGAGCCTGATGTTCCATGGTCACTATAGAAAAATATCGCTGTTTGGTGCCATTTAATATTGGCATGCGTTTAGTGTTTAAATCATATGCTTTTTAGTTTTATAGTTGAATTACTTAAATTTGTCTTTGAATTTAAGTCATTAGTCATTTTTAGCTATAATATGATATTTTTAGTGGGAAATAAAGAGGATTTAGCGCTACGGATACATGGGAATTAATAATAATGGTATTATAGTTCCTTTTTTAATATTCATCATTAGTGCTGAAAGTATACATGGTATTCTTGCAAGCCCTCAAGAAAAAATTGTTATATACTTTTTATATGTCAAAAAGTTTCCATCTCCCTAAAAAATAAGTGGCATCATGCCAGATTTTTTCCTCAAGCGATGGTTTGTGGAAAGTAATAGCATGGCGTACTCAGGAGAATGAGATGGTACTTATTATAAGTAGTAGGGTTCTGAATTAAAAAGAAATCATATTGTCTGAAAGTACCTTCTCTCTCCAATTGCGCATTTTCCCTCAAGTAGATGGAAAAGCAAAACTTAATTGACAAGAAGGACAGTTTTTGCTGATATTCGAATTCAAATTCATGGCTAGATTATAAAAATGTGCCGTTACTACTAAATTGGCGAGGTGAAACTAAATTGGAAAAACACCAGAGGTTCTATCAAATAATTTTCAAAAACCTACACACTCTTTTTCATTTTTGTGAAAGAAGAAAGTTGATAGACGGCAACTAGTGTTGACTGTTGACTGCTGGATTAAATTAAAATGACTTTTGGATTTAATGACACCTTATTCTTTCGGGCATGTTTTTGTAAGAATAAATCAGAAATGAACATATAGTACAAATAAATAAGTCGTAAATCCCTGTAATAATTGCTATTTATATTGAAGCCGGAGTGTCCTCCTCCGACAAACCAACTTCCTTTTTGACGATATAAAAAAGTTTTATATTGTACATAGTTTTATTTGGAAGAGTCAGATTTATTTTACTGCGGAGTTCCTAAAAATAGAAAGCAAAAGTAAAATATTATATGTACCTTGATTTGCTCCTACATTATGTAAATAAGTATGAAGTATGCGTATATTCTGCCAAATACAGTGCCGTAATATGAATACGTGCATAATATCTGCAGCCTTTGAAATTATTGGACTTGAGATGATATACGCTTGTATATCCTTACTTGTATATGTGTATGTTTTGTAAAGGAGGTATCTTGGTTTGGTAGTTATAAAGCTAGCAATAAACTGTTTAATAGAGGGACGTAAAGGGAAATGGGAGTTTAGGTAAAGCGCAGTAATCAAGAGAATCGACGGTAAATCCTCTAAAATTGTGAAAAATCATTGAATGTGTAGTCATTTTTTGTTGGCTAAAAGAATCCGACTTTCTTTTTAGTAGCCCACCAGCCTTAGTGATTTTATTTTGGCGAAGTAATAAATTTTTTATACGCATTTGGTTTTGCATTTGTTAAACTTTTCAACTTGCTCTCCTTGCCCATTTCTGAGCATCTCTCTTCTGAGACGAATTTAGTGCTCTGGAGTTTATAGTTATCCAATACGCAAATAGAATCTCATTCCCATTTCACTTTCTCGCTGATCGTCAGTTCGCTAGCAGAGTGGAAAAGCAATGCGGGATTTTCTGAGGAAAACTATTAGTGAAAGTCGGGGAAAGCAGAGTCTGACTCTTGCTATTCATTCTCAACTTTCAGTTGCAGAAATTCATGCGCAACTCAATTTTCCAGGCTTAGATCTTGGAGCTAAAGAAAAGCATGTGGCTATATAGTCATAGGAGAATTGGCCAGGCCACCCTCGCTAGAATTTTGTTGTTTAGCTGACGGAGCAAATTTTCCAAGTCTGCCACAGTGTAGGAGTAGACGAACGAGGGAGTCTTATATGCTTCTCCTGGTCGATATTGTTACATTATGCCTTATCCCAAATAAGGGCCGTGCGCTTTCATGCGTCGTTCATCGACCGCAGCTTATCTTTCACAGATATTGGCTCCCTGTGCAACGATGGACTCAGTCTGTGGCCCTGCATTAAGGATGGAGCAGCTTCCAGGATTTTATTCTCGCTATTGTCATTCCTATAAACTCCATCTGTTCTGCTAATGCCAGGGACTCTATTCCTCCGCTCTATACCCTCTTCTCAAAACATTTCAGTTTTCTATCTAAATTCCCGCAAATTGACTTAAATTATATTAACCTGTATTGTGCTTCTGAATCGCTTTAGTGCTTCGTATGAAATACATTTACTAACCTCGTGCTAATTAACTCATGACCACCAAATTTTCCTTCGTCTTAATAACCTCGCTGCTTTCTCTTCCCAAATTTCCGGTACGTTAGTCCACAGTGAGAGAAAGTGACTGTTTTTTGTTTATAAACAATTTTAAAGTGGAAACGGAGATAATTCATGTGAGACAAGACATGCAATCCCTCTCTTCCGAACGAATTGACTTTAAAATTTAACTCTATTGATTTAAATAACGAACGGGTTAGTTTGGCAACCTAAAGCATTCGCTGCAAAATTGTAAATTGCATTTCTCTGAATCACGAATAACTTTTCCTGGAATGAATTTAGAGGTGATTAGCTTTCTGGCTAATAAATGTCACTTGAATGTTACTCATCTGCCCACTCTCTCTACTGGTTCTTCATTGTCCAATGCCAGTCTCAATTGCAATCAAGCTACACCAAAACCTCAAGATTTTGTCTCATTATCCCATTCCCACCGAATTCATAACTCGAGAATGAGTTATTCCACTTCTTCGTTTTTCTATCCGATTCTAAATTCTATTTTAAATTATACTGTCTGTACATTTTGACAAAATTACTTCTATCCCCTGAATCTTATTTATTTTTTCAAAGTTTTAAATTAAATGCGTTTTTTGCTCCATTTCAATAATGAACTCTCAAAACGGCGCATACTTGCTGCTATCAAAATTTAAACAATTCTAGTGGAAAGAAAAATTTATCCGGATGTAATTGGCTACATGAATCCATCCTTTAAAAAAATAATATATTTCCGTTATGATTATGGAGCTTTCATCCTTACACAACTACAAGCCCAAGGCCGAAACTAACGCAGTATGAGTTCAAAATTGATTAACCATGAGTTTAATTAACTTTTCTAAAACAGGTAAGTGTATCATTACCTCCCTCTTTCATATTTAATTACAGTAACAGGAGCGATGAAAGTCATTTGACAAGTCTGACTTAAGTGCTATCTCAATTTAAGTGTTCTACGAAAACCACAACAAAGCCAAATGCATTTCTACACTTAACAGTTAGCACTGTTACATATCATAAACAGCTCATTTATTGTCAGCGATAAATCTCTAAATAGCCGCAGAATCGCTTTATATTCTGGAATTAATCGTTTTTTAGCAGCTTCAAATACGATTGTACCATTTAATTAGTCGGAGCATTTCCTTCCAAAATAGCACTTCGGTAATTCTTTTATGTTGTTAATTAAATAATATCTCTTATTGTCGTCATCATCCTATTTCTAGACTGTCGCTTTTGCTCTTTGTCAACCGAACTTGGTAATACAGTTGTCTCTTACACATCCTACTCCTACTCAATATGAAATCCAATAACCTAATGGTTTTAATATAGCAATAGCAATTGCTAGTAGTTTATAATGTAATAAATTTATTCTTGTTACTAGAAAATCTGATCCTATCACTTACTACTACTTGCTACATTCAAGTAAAATAACTTCGCCTACGCATTCAAAGGGATACATTCAAATGGAGATTACTAATTTTAAATGTGTTCTATTTATACGTTCTATTGAATACACAATATTATTACTAATGCAATAATTTGAGTCAATTGATAATTGAGAGCATAATGCAGTAGTGACGATTGTAATTACCTAGGGATAGGATAAGTACAAAATCTATGTAGGAACACGACAAATACATCTTCTGACTGACAATGTCACTTGTGGAAAGGTTCTGAAACATAACAACTGTTTTAAATTCAAATATGACCTCATTGTGGAATATTATAAACCACAGTGCAGAGGAGTCTCACACATTACTGTCATTACTATTGATATTTTGAGTCAGGAACATGCACAGCCCAGCTATTTATTTATTATTATTTACCAGTACCACCAATTCTAAAAAGCATTGGGGAATACATGTGCGTGCTAGGTAGAACTGTACCAGTAGGAAGACGTTTTAAAATAGTTTTGTTAATTTATGGGTCATTTTAAAAGCTTACGAAATAGATTTTGATGAGCATTGGTCTGTTCAGCATTATAGACGTGCATGATATGAAAATCAGACAATAAGGGAGGCATCGGTATCGTATATCACTATCAAATGAGGAAAACAATTAATTTTCTTTCAGACTTCCCTAAATGACGGCACGACTACATGTAGGTACTAGAAATGAACAGTAGGCAATTACTTACTTAATTATTATCATGTACGCACAATTATTTAATAATTATTCTTTAGGATTATATTTCACGTACCAACATAAATATAAAGTAAAGTGTAGCTGGCACAGGAGTTGCCATTGCCACTTGCCAGATAGTAATCGTCGATATACACAGCTAAAATAATATGAGCCTTCTAAAACGTGTATATTTTGTTAAGTAACATGAAATGCAGCAAAAGTATCAATAACTACGATATTATTAATTACTTATAGCATTTATCGATTGCTATCACCCTTCACTCTTATCGTCTTATCATTGACTATTGGCTCTGCAGATTTAAATTTGAGATTGTGTAAAGCATGTACTCGCTACTGCGCCTATTGATATCCACACACATTGAGTTATATTATTGTATCACCTGAGATTAGGCTGGGATGTATTGATGTTATACGAAGACTGTACATTACCATTCATTTACTGTATTACCTGCCTTTCTTGCCTTATGGCAAATAAGAGTAGAAAGATATTTACCTGCGGCCATTACCTTGCTTTTAATATTACGTTTTTACTTCGTTATACCTTACTTACGTACGCGTATTCCTTCGCGTTCCTTCTCTATAGTGCGTTTAGACGAACAATCCCAAATATTTGTGTCTGTAGTAAATAGTTTTCGTAATAAGTAGAGATTGAATCAATTCCATATAATCGAATCAATTAGTAACACCCAATAAAATCCAATTTTTCCACCATTTTGTAATTTAAATATTTATTAGGGCTTAATTCAATATTACTAGCTAATTGCACCTGAACGTTCAAAATAAATACTGCACTTTCTTCACTAGACGAATGACAATATTCTCCGTCGATGTTAGGCATTTGCAATTTTGTAGGTACTGCTTTACAAAAAACATATTTTTGACTTCAAAAATGTTCTAAAATGCCTATCTATATATCTAAAATACCTATTTGCTTGTATCTATAATGTACATGGAGAATTGTTGTTATCCTTTTTTACTAACTGCGTTGTGTTAAGAGTCGATCCCATCTTTACCTTGTTGTTTAGGTTGATGTTGGTTATTCTGAAAGACATTCTTCTCTCGAGAGCACTATAATGTGATAGGTACATTCTTTTGGATGGATTTGGAAAGTGGCCTCACTCAACTGATTCAAAATCCAAACCACCTCGTTTCTCAATCTCGATCTGTTCTGTGCCACGAATCAAATAGCGAAGATCTTCGTTTACTTTCTTGCAAGCATTGCCATTGCACTATGTTGTTTCAAAACAAGCTATTAGGGTTAAGTTAAAGATATCTCTTCCATACAAATACTATTATATATTCAGGTGAGTGAGATTTGTGAGACGCGACATTTCTGGAGCACATTTGGCAATGAAAAATAAATTGTTGTTGTGCTGAACCGTGGGAAATATTACATAAGTAGCTGGAAAATAGTTTTTTGTCCATAATTAACATTTATGAACAATTAAAACAGGAAAGTGTTTAAAAAGTCTCAGCGACTAACCCATGTGAAAGATATTCAGAAACCTGAAAATTTCGTTGCACTTAGCTGTGTCTTCTTGGTGATTCTTTAATTTTGAGATCAATAAGAGAGATTTGTGCCATACTTTTATGTCTAATCTTTTATAATCAAATAATTACAAAATTTTGTATCTGTCTTCCAATAGTGTTTATCTTTAGTTTATCTGAAAAGTATCAATAACTGAAAGAATTGATGGACTGCTAGTTGAGACATTGGAATTATTCGCACTCATATTCACAGGTACTTTTTGTTTAGATTTTTGTCCTGATTAGGCTTAAGTGAAACATTTATGATAAATTGGACTTTCAGTAACTACGAGTGTTTAATTATGAAATGGCTATAATTAAAAAATGACTTTCAGGGACATCGTTAAAGACATTAAAGCATCAATATGTACATAGATACAGAATGTATTAAGCATACAATAAGGTTACCAAGTTTTTGTACATATTGTCAATATCAATAAACTCCTAAACGTTGAGATAGTTGTGGACTCCTAATTTCAATCTGTCTCTCTTGCTGCCTGCTCCTTATATGTAAACTGTGAATATGTAAACTGGCATATAGACACGACACGATGCATGATATTAAAGTACCTAGTTAACGTACACTACACCTACTCACCTACCTGCCTAGGTACCTAAATATATTTAATTTTTCCTTCTATTCAACACACGTTCAGGTTATGTCGTAAAGTGTAGCAGTTTCTATCATCAACTGGTATTCTCTCCTGAATATCTCTCTCTTTGCTTATTACTCTTTCTTCTGCAATATTATTGCTACAAGTATATTATTATTATTATTACTCTTTTTTGATCTAGCATTCACCGTTGCTACCGTGGCTCTTAATGCTATAGTATTTTGATGTAGATTGATCAAAAGGAACATAGGTGAATTTATGGATTAAATCCTTTTGAAGCAACCACTTGCTCATTATGCTATCATTGTATTAATTCTATGGAACGTATATTTATGATTACAAAGTGTACCATTGGTACAAGTAGTCAGAAAATACTTAATTGCAAACATGTCGAGACATTTAATTCATGAAGTCTTACGAGTCTTCAGGAAGTTTAGCAATATCATAATATGAATGCAATGTAGATCCCCAATTAAACTCTAAAATACAGTTCTAATTGATGTAAATTATATCAAAAAAGTTATTTTCTCGAAATTGTGATTGAATGCCATTGAGAATTGTCCCTTGTTAGTAATCTGATCACATGAGCATAGATAGGTATTAATTATTATTATCAATGCTACTTATTAAACGAAGTCCTAGTGATAAGTTTTTTCTGTCATGTTACCGGTATGAATTTATCTCATAAAATTTTATGGCCATAGGAAACTACCTAAGTACATTTACATATCTGACTGTTCAATTTTTTTTGATAACTGTAACAATATTGTAGTTAAATTATTTAACTGGCCCAGAGGCATCGTTTCCAATCCGACATATGGCACAAAATGACAATGTTTTATTGTCTACATTTTTAATCCATGACTGTCATATATGCAAATAAATAAATATGGTTGTTTGTGGATTGTATACACCATAGCAATTGTTTCAAGCAAAGAAAGCTTGTTAACTTGTAGTGTAATCGTATTTATTATTCATTATATTCCTGTATCAAATTAGTACTGCTAGACACTTATTCTTGCGTCCATCTTTCCTTATTTTTAAGGGAGGTAAAATTTGGATATTGAGGCTAAAAAGTTCTGAAGGCATACATCAAGCCACATTTTTAATTATTTTTGGAGCAACACAGTTAATCGGGCATTCCCAACAATTTAATTTTGTATTAAATATGCAATAATCTCTTTTAAATAGTGTCAGTCGTAATGTGGTAATGATGATTGACTCAGATATGGAAATCTATTATACCGTGTGATAACATGAGAAAGTTGAAAAGGCATAAAGATGTGGATTTGATAGCATTATCCATCAATTACCATTCTAATGTTACTACTATTTTGATATTGACTGTAGAGAATAATATGTAGCGTTGCAAATGCTTTACAGAACACGATGAGAGACTGCGACTTCATTGAATATATTTATGTAGGTATAAGCGATTAATTAAAAGAAATGATATGAATGGATATTTATACCAGGGATATCGTCCAATGTAGCTATATTATTAGTATTAGTGAATGCTTAAAAGCTACTTAGCTTTTTAGCTTTTACCTTAGGTATCAAACATTTGCTTTATTTCATTAATAGCACAGTGAAGGAAATTACCAAATGCAAGTATTGCTAATTGTAATAGTTGATGGTACAATTGATCGTAAGGATCTGCTGCTTCTATAATGGATTAAGTAAATGTGTGCTAGATATAATTGTTCAATAATAGGTACAATTGTTAAGGTCACATAATGAACAAGAACGCAGCAGCAGTATATTAGTTGATTATTACTGTAAAAGAATGGCATACACTCTAATGTACCTTGTACCTACTGAAAATTGCTCAAGAGTCACAAAACAATAAAAGAACAATGGATTGGGGTAGCATTCTAGCATTTATTTGGTCGAAGTGAGCAGAAAACAAAGTAATTTTTCTCAAGTCGTAGTTTAAAATTGGCATTAATTAAATGCAGCTTAATGATTGTTTTATTGTTAAACCATAAGTTCCCAAGTGGCTATTAAACCAAGGTAAATGTGGACATGTGTGGGATCTCGTCCTTTTCTAAAACAGAGCTAAGCTACGAGTTTATATAAATTCTTTAAATGAGATTGGATTAGGACGCATTATTCCATTTTGTAAAAACACTAATTATAACTGTTTGTGTAATCCTGTAAACCACAATTCATTTCTACCAAGATGCATTACAATTTACAATAAGCACATGGAGAGTTGTGGGATTTTGGAAGGAAAGTCGTGCATAAAAACGATTATATAGGATTTGAAGAAGAGAGCCACATGCAGTATATTCAGTGCTCTCTACAGATTAGGCAGATGTACAAGAGAATGGATTTTATTACAGACTTTTAGGGATGTGTGGCCAAAAAAATGTCGGACATGTTTATTATAAGAACTGTCATCTGAATAAGTAGCTCGGTGCCCATATTAAACCGAAGATAAAAACTGAGATTTTGTGCCAGCAATGTCAGGGCTCTAAATGTAACGGTCTTGTAAGTTCAGCCAGATGATCATTGTAGTGAGCGTCAGTGAGCGATGCGACGGAAACGCCAAGCTGAGCAACGTCATCATGTAATATTATTCACTCTGTAGGTATCAGCCAGGCATCTGGTCCATAGTCCCCTTTCTTAATGTATTTATAATACCTGCTCTTCTAGATATAACCCTGATAGACAGGAAATTCCGCACTTTGTGATTGCTGCAATAGGACAGCCGCTACTAACAAATACCTAATACCTGTAAATACAATACTAAAAAATCCCACGTCAATTTGTTTGGATTTTTACAAACTGGGAATTGAATATCATTGATAGAATATCTATAATTTGCGTTCATTTTCTTTTGAATTTTTATGTTTTCCATAAAAGTTAAGTATGGCATTGAATTCCCCAAATAAAAATTATATTTTAATTACTTCCTGCCTATTTAAGTGCAAGATATATTTGAAAGGACACATTTTTTGAAAAATTAAAAAAGTAAGTTTAATATAAGTTTACGAAAAATTAATGCAATTAGAAGAACTTAGAGCTAATAAGTAGTTCTAGTATTGCTGAGATGTACATATAAAGGAATTTAGGAAAAGGCTATTTCTGACATGGTAAGCTGAATAATGAAAAGGGTCTGTTTGCACTATTGCACTAATGCATCTTGTACATCTCTGCTATAATATGGGATAGAATGAAGTAGATAGAAGTTCGGGTAATCTTGTGAATGCGGGTATCCTCTGTTCACCTCTAACATCCAAGCAGTCGTTATTATCATCAGGAATGTCTTAGTGCGTTAAAGTGCATTATATGACTACTTATTGTGTAATTGTGCACTAGATAGATGCCAAAAGGCTCAGTGAACATGTGAGTACGATGGCAGTAAAAATATATTATTAACTTTAAACTGGATTAAGAAGGTTAACGAATTTAACGAAGTAGTAATTTCTTGGAAAGAGGAGCAATAGGAAAGTATAGCTTGGCAAAGTGCATAAAGTATGTGCAGCTGAAAGGTCGGTATTTTTAATCAACCTATTTCCCACCCATGAACAAGTTGAAGAGTATAGATAGATAGCGCAATTGACGTCACAAAACGATAGCAACGACTGCTGTGTCCCTGCCCTGTCAGTAGACATTCTCCATCCCTTAAAGTACGAAGACGCAGATTATGAACGTCCCCACGTAATAAGGCGGAAGGCAACCACCGAGAAAAACTAGACACAGAGATAATCTCTTTAGAAGACTGAAAGCAATTAAAATCGAAGAAGGGTCGATAAGTAGTCTATTTATAAATATGGAGACT
>JABASI010004491.1:0-13996 GCA_019776505.1 Tomocerus nigrus | reverse complement strand
ATCTAACATCACAAACCAATTTCAAAGGCAAATGTTAGGGTGAGTGGTAATTCATTCACTAATGGCCATGGACCACAGCTACAGCTAGATATCAAACGTGTTGTTTGTAAAGTATGCACTATCGTTTCTTACGCTGGATACAACTTGGAACATTATTTGCATTGTGTTGATTCGCTTTCTGTTGTAGTCAATTTTCGAACACAGTTAACAGTAGCAAAACTAAAGAAAATTATAGCTACATTTAGGCTTTATGCCGTCTGCTCAGTTCTATTTGCATAAAATATGTACTTAGTACTTCGTTTTTTAACGTGATACTCTGTGGAAGATATTTGAATGATTTTAAAATGTTTGTAATGTTTGTTCTATTTGGATGAATGAGGAAAAATATTGTAGTTGCGTACAATTGAAGTACTTTAGGTTGCCTTTATCTCCTGACTTGGCTTGCCTCAGTTTGATTAACTATTCTGCGATATAGAACGTTATGAATTTGATTAGGGGGATGGTGGAAGTCGGGATATTCTACTGGGACTCTCCTGAAGTCCGTATGACGGGCCCTTTGGGATTATGGCAGAAGTGCACTACGTCTCTGTGTTTTCAAACACTGAACTACAGTGGGGCACTTTGCGTTACCCTACAAATGCCACACCACACCACACTCAAACCAGGTTATATCTGTAGGACACAAACGGATAAATTGAAATACACATCCGCACACACTACGCACTGCTATTATCTATGGAGTATCTACAGATGATATTTATTTGTACTGGCCTGCCTGGCATCGTAGAAAAGTCAAAACACACAGTGTGGTTTAGCATTAGGGTTCGATGTGGGTATTTGTGAACGATTATAGCTACTAAGTTTCCTTATTATTATATTCATCATCACCATCTCCCAACTGCGAATACTTTTGAGGGTTGTTTTCCTTTCTCTTGCTACTATATCTATAGTGTGTACTGTATAACAATTAATAGCGACTTAGTGAGGTACTTTTATTGTTAGTTTAGCCTTTATTCCTCGACTCCTACTAAATGGAACAGCTTTAACTAATACGCCGAGATAGAAAAAGTGTACATGAATTACTGAGTAATAGTATAATGCCATAAGTACACCACATCACATTAAGCACTTATGTATAATGAGTAGGTGTGTGTGCATTTCGTAGTGAGCGTAGAATAATGTGACGTGAATCACCACTCTCCTCTGTCGATTTGCTATGGACTGAGATGAAGATGCGTGAAAAACAGTTGCTCACTCCTTCATTGTTCCTGGGGTCACGTTTATCAGCGATTAAAATCTCATCTATCACACCCAATCCTACTTTCTCCACTCCACCAAGCCAATAACACAATGGTAAAACTACTGATGACTCCGATGAGGCATCTTACATCATATTCCCATCAGTGACATACATCAAATCACTTTTTCTATATTTTTTATTACTCTAACGTGAACTAAACATCTCCTGTGATTTTTTTTGGCTGTAGGACTTAATTTTCCACACTTTTGTAGACTAACTGGATGTGTTTGCTAATAAAGGGTCTTCAGTCATAATTACTTGAAGGCCTTTCATATTATTTCTCTTAATTTCATTTCATAGACCTTATACAATGTTAGGTTAGGTACTATTGTGCGATGACATCCTTATGACGTGATTATCATTCCCATTACGTGGCATAGTCACATACATAATTGTTTATTTATACGAAAATAGTTTTTAGGTCTAGTCATTAATTTTGCTTATTTAATTATTTTTTAGAAATTGGACAACTATCTAATAGGCATTACATAGTAAATATAGTATACCTAACTTAATTTTTAACATGAGTGTATAAGGTGCTCGCTGTAATCGCACAGTTGCAAAGTGGTGTCCTTGGGAAATCCATTTTGGGAAACGTTCGAAAAGGAGATTCTAGTATCCGTATTGTGTGCAGATAAACTATCTGAGAGTAGGTATAGTAGTAGTTACATAAAGCCTTAAGGACATGATGATAGTGTGCGGGAGGAGGAGGAGGAGAGAGATGAAAGGACTAATAGAGAAGCGGATCTCTGACTGAATTAAAGGTAAAGTGAACAAGAGATTGTGTTTGGTTTCTTTGCACTGCTTGATGCTGATGGATCTATGAAGCCGAATTAATTGCATTAGGTTAGCAAGGGAAAATGGCTGAGAAGGTTTACACAAGACGAGGCTATCTCTCCTTTCTGTCCCACCTCATAGCATACATGCCTACCTGTCTATATCTGGATCAGCACGAAACAACATTTCACCCCATTTTCTCTTTTTGAGAGTAAATGGAAGAAATGTCGGTTTCGGTTCAGTTAGTTCCCTAATAAATATAGCACTAACCATCTCCTATCTATTAGGCTACTACATTTGCGACCAGACAGAAGTTATATGAATTAAAAACCCAACCTCTGCTAACTAGTAAAGGGAACTGCGGACTATGATGTAAAACAAAGCGGCGGAGATAAAGTAGACACTACCAATTTATCTGGCTGCTTCTCTTGCTCTTACTACTACTGTTCTGTGAGTGTTTTGCTCTGAGGAATACTTATTCTCCAGAATTCACAAGCAACCAAACTGCAAATGGAAAGGGAAGATGAGAAATAAGGGCCGTGTTCAACGCTTCGGGCGAAATGATGCGGCCACTATTTATTTGGCTCTTGCTCTGTTGTGTCCGACCGAAGGGACCTTAATTTTAAAGTCTCTAAATCTAAGAACAGATAGAATATCGTGAAATAGCTGTGAGTCAAGGACCGGCTTAATTTTATAGCAATCTGTCAAAGAGTTAAATGTTGAGACAAAAATTTTTGCATCAAAAATGCAAACTTGACTAGGTACTTGTAGAGGAGCTGCAGAAACAGTAGATGTTTACATTGTAGGGCAAAACTTTTGTATTGGTTTTTTGAGGATGGCCATCCATCGATCTCGTTCATAAGATGACAGTAAGCATCAGTCAGTTAGAAGCTGAACATTTAGTGAATGCAGTAAATAGAGCGAAAGTTGAAGGCAGTGAGACAGTTGGTTTACCCCTCGAAACGAGTGATATATCTCCTTTCTCTCCCATTCGATGCAATGACAGCTAATTCATTAGCCAAGTCCTTCCTCTCCATTCTCATCTCCAAATCTATATTCTCCCATTCTAAAGACCTTCATCCTCATAATATTGCCTAATAGAAAACATTCGCCAACCCAAGTTCAAATCATAAATATGACTTGGATGAAAAGTATGGTGGTGTGGGATTAGGAATTGACATCTATAACACGCAACCATACTTTATAAGTACAACCTATCGTGTAGTATCTCTGTGTGATTGTGTGTACTTGTGTACATAAGTCATTATTAACTGTGTATTAATATATGCCGTAGTCTACCCATATAAATTACTGACATAGTATATATGTACTCATAATATATCGTACCACTGATTATAGCATCTGCCTACAAGAAAAATATTTTCTTAGGACACCCATTGTAGTGTGTTACGTAACAATTTTGCATCCATTAACGCTGTAAGGTATATGAAGTAGACTGATGGCCATAATATAATGTGACATCGTAATGTACACAGAAATAACAAATACTGAATATATAGGTAGATGATAGCTACAATATAGCTAGATGAAAAGATTGGTGTAAGCGATGTTAATATGAAAGGGGCCTTTAGATTGTGGTAAGTAACTTGCTCCTACGCACATTATGGCACATTGAATTTAGAATCGGTTAGGCTATTCTAATGTAGTGCTTAATAGTATTACATGGTATTACTATATTATACGTACGTATCTCTAATTCTATTCATATCTCCGTTTGCTTTGTGTTGTGGTCTATTGTAGCGTAGCACTTTTCTCAATTAAATTACTGCCATCAGTCCTCGTCCAGCCAGTGCTATCAAATGTAATGATTTCTCTAGTTTAGGCTCTTGTGGCTCACTTGGGTGAAGTATCACTCTTTGCTTTGCCCTTTCTCAGCCCTATGCAGAATGGAAAAGAATAGGCACAGAATTAAATAGAGTCTCAGAGTAAGCCCTATTTTATATTATGAGGAGTCTAAGACTACATCTGAGACTCTTTTGAATTTTAAATGGGAATAGTGCTAAATTTTGAATGGGAAATGAGAGTAATAAGTTCTCCAGTACCTACTTCTGCTACATATACGCACAGTGGAGTTTGAGAATCTTTCTAGACATAAGTAGCCATGTAGACTTTGGGTCTTGTAGAGGGAAAAAGGAGAAGGGAAGGGAAACAAGAGTCACTTGAGTTGAGATTACTCTCTATGTAAGTATTTAAGATACAGGAAGAGTCTGGAGAAAGGTACTCTTGTTCTTTAGTCATTGTCAGATGAGATGGAAATAGGAACTGGGCTCCGTTCTTTCTCCTTCTCTTGACTCTTTTTCTCCTTTCTACACTGAACTTTTGCAATAGAATCTGGGCGAAGGAACAGGGGACAAAGAATGGAGAAAGGAATTCTATTCAATGTTACCATTGCATTGTGAACAGAAGCCACAAGGGGTGACTTAGCAAATGACACCAACAAATGGCTCCGTAGCTATTCTCAAAGCACACTACACAATTACTTATTATTACGCCATTTACTATAGCAGAATATCTTAGACGTGAATATGGACAACATCCCACATAAAACTATACGGATCCATCCAATTCTGCAAATGAACCATACACAAAGATACTATGGTCATGTAAAAATAGAATATGTAGAAAAGAGTAGAAGGAATGGAGAATGCGTGATGTGTATTCCTATCCAAACTGTTTACTTATTACCAAGAGATATAATAGATGCGTCAGTTCTGTCTCAAAATGAGTCAACATTCTATACTGGTAACTAGTAACTGGGTATACGTTTAATGTACACATTACATTTCAGTTACCACACGGTGGATTTTTTTCCTATCTCAAAGCTCTAAACCTCTTGACGATTTTTCTTCTCGGCTCTCCTAATGTGAGCATTGAGGACGAAATAATGGAAGATCATCCCCTATGCCTCTGTTATGCAAAACATACACGATCGTTATGCTTCTAAGTAGGGATATTTGTAACAGTAGCAAAAGGCAACAGAATTAACTCTAGAGCTTGTGTCCCATAGTCCCTCTTTAGTAATGCTACTTTTCCAAAATGTTTTTCTCTAATATTCATGAAACCTAAAAGGAAAATAATCCCAAAAGGATTTCCATCAATAATGTATTATGCTGAGAAGAATAATCTTCTATCAATAGAAAAATCATTGAGTCGTAAATAAGTACTCCATTTTTAAGTATTTTCTGTTTACTTTATGTCTGTATCTATAACTAACATTTATCATTCCGCAAAATCCAACTTTCAGAGGCTTGGGAAATACAAATAAAGCAAAGTATTTAATAAGACAATGTAAAAACAAAATATTATTTATTGATCAGGATATACTGGACCAATCGTAAAAAGGATCCTTGGTAGGACCCTTAAGGATTACCGCACCATCATCAGATTAGCGTGCTATTCATGCATAATAATATCATGAACAATTTGTTTAGGCTGCAAATGAACAAAGAGAATCTCCAACATCTTAAACCAACATTGACTGAGTATTATGTAAGGTAAGTAATCGCGGTTTGTTTTGCTCTCCTTTTTATTTTTCGTTGACAATAGCATTATTTTAGTTCGGCAACTCCTTTGTGTGTATATTTAGTAGATAAGTATAAGTATATAATGCTGTTGTCGAATTGTTTATGAAATATACCTGCTGTTTATAATATTGATGACCAAAATAATGTATTAATGATAGTTATAGCAGATACCGATGTGTATAATGTTCGTCTTCAAAGATTATAGCTAAAGTGTTGTCCCTTTCAAGCCAGAGGAAGAAAAAGGTGATGATTTAGACTAAGTCGGTTGGGTCTACTCAACTGTATTGTTTTGATATGCAATAAAACCAATATGCCTCAGTTCATTTAAAATGTTCCTAATCTGTAACGATGACCGTTTGTGTTACAACCGCATGACCACAAATGCACAAACATATCGACGTATACCCCGCAGGCCCCAATACGCCTCTACAGTCCTTCGCGTGCACCTAACCTACCAATAAATTAAATATTGCTACTACAAAGCTTACATAATAGATGACATTACACACTTGACTTTCTTATTTATAGTAAATATGAACACAGAATCGTAGTAAAATGAAATGTACATATCTAGCATTATTGATGTGATTCATTGTCATTATCAAATTCATTATCAAGGAGTCCACAAAGATCAGACCTTAGAGGACCCTATTGACACAGTAATCTCGGAAAATTGAACCTTGATATGGTAGAGTTTTCTTCTGTAAAACTGCGCCTTATAGATCTCCTGTAATCCTTTCGTGGAACTCCCTGTTGGACCTTGTACAAAAACGAGCCCGGTCTGGTTGCCTATAATAATAAATGTTCCTCAATTATAAATTCAATGTCTCAATCAAGTAGACGCTAGACGCACAAGATGATTATCGCATGTTATCATCTGCAATGGCATAAGTAAAATTATAATAATGGTACAAAATATATTTTTTTTATCAAAGTGACGAATTGCATTCTCATTTGCAAATATATAAAAAGCCAATTGTGGAAAATAATATTGACTATGTATGATATTATGATATGACCATTAGGTACTGGATATTGTAATCATTATTCACGTAGAATGATTTAGTAGTTTTATTTGTCAACAGAGATAAAGTCCTTTGCAATAAATCGTAGACACACTAGAAGTCATATCGCAATTCTTAACTTGGCTTTCCTTTAGCTAATAAAACCACAATGACGCGTTCAAACCAACAGAAAACCAGAACTCTTACTCGTATGCAAGACGAACAACGCTGGAGTCCATTCATTTTTGGGTTACGAGACTGCTACTGTGACGGTACTACGATGACGTAAAATGCTGGGAGATACTGTGACCATAAATTACAAAATGACTAATAAATGATATCATTGAGTCAGGAAGGTATAAGGAAATTAATGTAATTTACTATTGGCACATAATCGAATGATGTGCATTTTATCCAGTTCCATAATCACTTCTGTATTTTAATAAGCTGAAGACAGTAATAATCGTTGGACATTTATATAATTACAATTTTTCAATTGGATTACGCAACAAATGTTTTAAGATTATAGAGATTGATAAAATAAACACGTTGAAATGGAAACGAAATCGAGAAAGAAGATAGCCTTACGTAAAGAAGACATAGGCACACCCACAAATTTTGTTCACGTTCAGCATGTGGGTTTCAAGCCGATTAAAACGCGTGATTTGGAAGAGCTGGCTCAAACGTCACAATCCGAAACGGATAACCAATATGAGGAAAGCGACGATTTCAGTTCAGACGAAGATAAACATCCTCTGGTGTGTACCTGTCCTCCGGAGTACAGTCCTTACCACAAAAAGGATTTCCAGAATTCAAGAATAATGGGTACACCAACGATTCCGGAACACCGAGATAATCCCTTGGATGATTTTCAACAGTACTCCCACTCTCCGCCATTAAAACCTCTGCCCCCGAAACCGAGTTCTAGTAATCTAGCCTTGAATCTGATTCCTAATATGAACATTTTCAAATCCTCCAAGTCTCAATCGAAAAATTCTTTGCCCCCATCTAAAATCCCACGCTCATCCTTCTCTATCAGTAGAACTGACTCGACAGCCAGCAATAGTTCGTATCCGGTTCAATCGTCCCAGTTCTCTGCTCCTGAAGATAATCTTCCTCCTCCGTCAACTCCGAGCATTCAGAGAAGAATCAAATCTCCAGGATCACTCTTTAGAAGGAGATCCTTTTCCATGCATGGAGGATCTTTAACCGAATTGCCGGTGCTGAAAAATGCCAGCACTTACCGATCAAGTGTCTGTCTACCTACGGACAATGCCAACAACCCACCAAATCTTGCCACATTGGGGAAGAGCAACACTTTCGTGAGACAACGACGACCTTTACCGGCCATTCCTCCCACAGCACCACTAGCACCAGCCCAAACGACCAACCCAAGACGATATGCACAAAGTGGGAATATGAGCGACTCTAATGTCAATAAAGGCGGATTCTCTGGACTCTCCTTCTCCTTGTCACGACGCAGCAGTCGGAACTCAGGTCAGAGGCCGTTGCCACCCACACCCCCATCAACACCCAACTATAAAGCGTCCAGCGACCAGTTCTTTGCACAACCGCCACAAGGAAACACATTACCAAAATTACAAATGCCACTAGTCCCTGTGTCCAAAGTTTCACCATTGACTCCTACTATCTGGCCATTGGCTCCCATTCCATTCGTTCCTCTTCCGCAAATAAGTAAGTTGAAATAGTAGCATGTCATATTTTTAAAACCATAAAAATAATTACTGTTATTCGGAATAAACAGTTGAGAAAATATAGAATAATGTGTTTGTTTTAAAGATGACCACGGATCAACGACGGGATTTGTTTCGTTTGACACATTCGGCCAAAGGATGTCCCAAGTATCCCAAGATTACGACGAATTGCCAGAGCCACCTCCAGTTCCAATGGAAGTTATCAACCTAAAAAGCTACACAGAATCCACTGAAAGTTTGCCTGAGCCACCTCCAGATCCAATGGGAATGCGAAGTCCGTTAATGGAGGAACCTTTGCCAGAACCACCACCGTCTCCTCCTGCCTTCGACACTGAAAACATTTACTCCACCATCAAACGGAATAAAGATATCTCTGGCTCGAAAAGTTCTCTTAGGATGGAACAAAATATAAAAGAGGATTTTGGAAATGAAAACTTTCAGGGTTAGAGTATTATTATTATTATAAGTAAATTGTCCACATGCTTTTTACACTTTTACCTACTTGCATTGTGAAATCAAAAGGGATAGTTAGTAATGTATAGGAAGGAATTGTGGTACAAGGAAGAAATGTTTCGATTTAGCAATAACCGTTGTCTTATAAATAAATCTGTTTTATGTCTCTCCAGTTCAAGAATCGCAGTTAGACAAAATCACTAAAATTCTCGGGGACAAAGTTTTCTACTCTCAATGGCCTTCCATAATGGACCAACTATTTTCACAGACAAACTTCCGACATTTTGGAGAAAGTTCCAGTCCTTCTAAACACTACACGGAGATCGTGAAGAAAACTTTGGAATTGTGGCTAGTAATGAATCCGGAAAATTCTACTTTTGAAGCCTTACTTAAAGCTGTAGAGGATGGGAGACATAAACTTGCAGCAGGTAAACTTTGCACATTTCCGTTCTACATAGAATTACTTAATATACATTCACAGAGTTTAATATTTATCTGTATCATACTCCTTTATAGACACTCTGAAAGATTCCCGCAGTAAGATTTTCAATAAATGAAGTCTCACGCACCCACGGTGCAATTAGCATTTTAACATAATAATAAATAAATGTCATTTACGGATATTTTTATGTTTACTATATTCTTCCGTAAATCGATATGCATGCAGATTATTGCAGATAGAAGTGTCAACGAATGCCTAGTGCTAAAGTCCGAGTAGACCCCCGTTCTGACACAATTTTTCAATAATTATTCTAATATTTTGAATTTATTCATATTTGTGTATGTGTTGTACCTATAATGTAAGTGTAGAAATATACATTTATTCAACTTACATATAAATATAGCACTAACTAATACCAATTTTAAATTCTGTGTATACGTAGTTAATGTAACACCGTAGCGTAGTCAGCCTCCAATACAAAGGCACTCGAAACAACAGACAACAACGGTACAACGATTGTGTAATGTTGAATGATTTAATAAGACTTAAATACATAAACATTAAAAACATCAATAATTATTAAAGTGTAATATTTTAACTGTTAGTTTAACACACCTCTCTGGTATACTAACCCATGTTTGAGATGGATAAATAAATACAAAACAAAAACATGATCATATGATGGTATGTTATTATGAAAAGTTCCGTCAAATAAACGTAAAAATATGGAATTGTCTTAAAATGGCAGACTACATGCATTGCTTTAGGAATGATGAAAGCTTTTCGGATTACATCTCACTTTCTTTACTACTAGACTACTACTATCATTTAGAAAATACGATTCTGCTTTATTTAAAGCAATATTTAAATATAGGTATGTAGTTATAATTTAATGATACACAATTACTGAAACAGTGATTTTCTTTAGAACATCGAACAGGTGAATAAATGGTAGGTACTAGGTACACAGTACACAGGATGCAGATAAAGTGAGGTGTTTTATCATTTAATTTTACTATTCACTATTGAGAGGAATAATCAACAGGAAAGGAAAGAAAAAAATTAGAATCCAGTGTAAGGATGAAATAAGGGCGAATAGAGAGGGACAATACATACAGGAGCCTTATTTCAGTAGATTAGATAGAGCTGGGGTCCGATGTCTATGAAATCAGTGACATTGACACTCTCCTCTTCACTTCAGCACGAACTCACATCTGCCTGCTCTCATCTGCTCTTTTTTCTAATCTCTTATATTATTCATCATGGGGATTGAACTACTCCTTATTCAGGGAAGATAGGCACTAGCATGTGTATACATAAATAAAGCTTATCTCGGCTAAAATATACAGATAAAACTCTATCTCCTCTCTATCAACAAAGCACCTTGTAATAGAAATGAAAACATAAGGCGACAAACAAAAGGCACCTACACACACATTCTATAAAGGTATACCTTAATCATCCTGATGCTAAACTATATTCTATAAGAAAGAAGAGCATTTCCGTCATTTTTACTACAATCTGTGTGAGCTAACCATGCCCTGTGCGAATAGCATGTAGAGTGTGACGTGTAAGCAAAACGATCTACTAGGCAAATGAAGATTTAAAGTGTAAATGATGAAAGGACGGCGAGGAGGGCCGGGAACAAAACGGGGCGACGAGGTGATCTAAAAAAGATTAGCTACTACTTTCCATCCACTCATCTGCCCTGAACTAATAAAAAATAAGTAGCTACTTTTTAGAAAAGTGCACCTTGTACCATCTGATAAATTATTTATTTTGTGTCCTAAGCAAATTAGCCAGAGCTACTTATTCATGTTCACACTTGTTGAGATGCACAGAGATAAGATAGAATCTACGCGCATCTGTATCGCCTTAGACAATGACACCAACTGCTAACAATTTGCCAACAGAGCAAAGGGATCACTTTATTCTTTTCCCTACTCATACTAATTTGAATTTAATACCTTCGTTCATGAATAGAGACGAAAGTGAAAGTCCCCATTGTATAAAAAACATTTTACAGATAGGTAAAAGATCAAACTATAGACTTACACTTAGATATACAAAAATACGTGTAAATATAAATAGAGCAGATATATCGTGCATAAGAGACAAGTCGTAAAAAGCTGGAAGTTATTAGTTGACTATAAAAGGATCTATGATAAATCGGGTGGTGTATGGAAACAAATCCAATCTTTTTTAGCATCGGAGTCCTTACAGTCTTGCTAATCACATTTAGAGTTAGAGGACACCTGTTATAGAGGTGAATCAGGATTTTATCCTACCGCTAACGAGATGAGTCTTCTCTGTCTGTAGTGAATGTGTAGTTAGATATTTTTAAGTGGAGGAGAGCAAGTAGCAAATTGGGGAAAGAAGAGCAGTGCGAGTTGAAGTGTGCCGTAGCCAAATAGCGTGGAGTGATTATTGAAAGATTGAATGGCCATTGCATTTGTATTAGAGTATTATGTAGCTGACTGAAGTGCAGTTGAGTTTAGTGAAGGTAGTTTGATGGTGAGTGCCTCAATGGCATCTCATCACATAACAACTTTTGTGAACACCTGCTTTCCATTTTATGGCCTATTTACACCCATCTTTTCATCAGCTCTCCTCCGACCGAAATCCACCTCTAATCTCTCCTCTCTATACGCCTTTCTCTTCCCCAACTTCTAAATCTTTTATACGGCATCACTCTTCTTCTTCTTCTTCTTCACTTCTTTACCTCCTCAACTCCCTAAATCATTCCCAATCTCCTTTTACTATATTATTATTACATATATACTAATAATATGCAGCTAGTATATGCTATTACCTGTACATCGACATCAACATGTTGTAATAATTATGCACTTTATACCTTAACATATTTCCCACAAGTATCAATGGGTAATTGACTTGTATCACAAGTAGACGAGTTAAAAGATCGTAAATAAAATATAAAAATAATTTACTAATAATATGATAATGCATTATAAAGATACCAACATCGACTTCACGGCAACTTTGCTCGTAATTTAAATGCTCGTAGTACCTGACCTTGCGTAACAATACTTCAAGTAAATAATTAGCTCCAATTCATTTCTATGGCTAATGCCAAATTCCTATTATTGACAAAAACATCGAGTTGCTTAAGTATTTAGATGACTTCTTCAGTTAACTACGAATATTTAAGTTAATTACAAGCTCCTCTGTGCTTCTTCTATAATTATCTATTGTTATCAATATTAATTATTACCTAGCTTACATTTAATTCGTAGACGAATATAATTTTTTCACTCTTACTTGTATACTACGACTACTTGTTTAAGATAACTTCAAGGAAGAGTCAAAGTTGGAGAAAGGAAATAAGGATTTATTTTAAATAATAAAGAAAGTAATGCTTTCGAAATAGACAATAAGTAAGGTATCATGGTGGTGGTGGTAGTACTCAACACAACTAAAGCACAATATTATCAGTAGTGGGGGCAAATGAGAGAATTTCAAGTTGACTTGTGTCTGTGTGTGTGTCTAGGAATAGTTTTGAGTCGTAGGTCCTTTCCCCCGTCTGTCTCCTTCTAAAGATATTATAGTTATGTAAGCAGTGGGACGGAGTAGGAATTCGGGAGCGGTGCATAATATTATTATATGGATTGGTATGAAGTCGTGGATATTGTGGCAGGATAGGAGCTGAGTGGAATTGGTTGATCTATATAGGCCGGTTGGAGAATGGGGTAGGTAATGTAATGTATAATATCAGAAGATCCCCCTCTGACGATGCAGTGCATAAGGCGAGTTTAATTTCACTAATGCACTGCATGCGGCTCAACTCCTGCAACTCTGCAACTCTACGCAATGCAATGCAATCTCTCCTCTTTCTCCTTTCTCCCATTCTATCCATAAACTCCTGAGTAAACTAAAGCAAACTATTTTCTCAACAACTAGCCACCTCCTCCTATCTTTCTACAGATATATATATTATACGTGTAACTGCAAGTGTAACCAAACTTGTAATATTTTAAGATACTACCGTTCCTCAAACACACTTTTCTATTTCTACTCACTTTCGTGATGGATAAATACAAACAAATACTTATCTCCGACATGCATAGTGTGAATACAAATAAAGCAACCTATCATCACATAAGATATGTATCTTTTTATATAAATTGTTTATTAGTAGCTACAGCTTTTGTAGAAACCAAAATATAAGACCTCTAATACATTTCGTCGCGTGTGTACCTAAATATATTCTTTTACAATGTCCAACTATGCTCAAAGAAGATGTGACAAAGGAGGGTGAGAAGAAGAAAAATAGATACAAAGTAAATTTTTGTTGGTGACCAAGAATGCAACGCGTTAGAACTCAGAACTTTGAAAAAGGGCATAGTGAATGACTTTCATCTAACTCGAAATCTCTCACACAAACATCGTCCTGAACTACTGAACAATTTTTTTGAGATTATTTACTTTTAATTTTTGAAAAAGTGTAGTAATTTTACAAAAATGTAGCTGTATGCATAATATTTGTAATATATTTTTTAAAACTGATAATTTAATTCACTTAAGTAAGCGTGGATATTTCTGTGTGTTTACTAATGGAAAGCAGCTAATTACGTTGTTGTGAACGTTGTATAAATGTAAATGATGCTCTTCAGAATGGCAAAAGCGTCTATTTATTTTCAATCAAAGAGAATATTGGTTTAGATTTAATTTTGTGATTTTCTAGTTGAATGTTCATTCAACTGCTTCCATTTGCATAGTTTTAGGCAGAGGAAATTGGG
>JABASI010004490.1:0-13997 GCA_019776505.1 Tomocerus nigrus | reverse complement strand
CAGCATATTTATAAATAGCCTATTTAGTGAACCTTTCTGCTTTCTGTCTGCTAAAGAGATTATCTCTATGGCTAGCCTTTCTCGGTGGCTGCTGTACGCCTTTGGAGGCGTGCACCCTTTACTACTTCCAGAAAAACCGAAGTATCTGTACCTGCGTAAATGTCTTAATTCCCTTAATCACATAAATTTACGAGTTTATTGAGGTTTTTCTCTTTTTTAAATATTTTGTCCGGGTATGGGATCTCAACGGATCTCACTAGGTATTTTTTTAAATGGAGGACCTTAAGTAACTCGTCTATATTATAGAATGACATGAATATTTTGTATTGCTGCAGTAGTTTTCTCCTGTCACGAAGTGTTAATGGCATCATGTGAAAATGAAGGAATTCTGACGGAGCCTTTTATAGATCGTTTTGAATGTATGGCTTCTGAATCTCAATATCCACATTAAAAGTATTCATTCTTTCCCTTTAGTACAAAGCGTCATCTCCACAGTTGCTGCAATGGTTAGTAAGTACTTGTAGGTCATAGTCATAATGTCATAAGAGTTGTCTAGGTCAAGTAGGTACATATTATTTCATATTGAATTTATATTACCTACATATATGCGTTGTACGAAAGTCTGCGCCTGCAATGATTTACGAAGATACACACGAGGTGCAGTTTCTGTAGGTGCCATTTGAAATTGTTAGTCGTGCTGGCTTGGTGTGCTAATGTACATTTGTAGTGTACAGAGGGTAATTCCTTTTGCTGGTTAACTTAATCACTCTAGGTAGGTACATGATAGCCTAAAAATGAACGGCAAAAATGACAAGGTAAAGTGGTACAAATGCAATGCATTATTAAATTTTTTATGAAATCTTAACTTCGTAAATATAATTCAGACAGAGTTATGGCATAAGATAAATACTCTCTATTCGTAACTACTTATTCACAAGATGAAAATCTTCCGGAACATGATAAGAATAATACCCGCATTGATTTTATTTCCATGACTGTTTTGTTTAATTTTCTAACCCAGGCTGTAATAATGGAATTAATACAGGAATTTTTACACGATGTATAATTGGATAACGTTTTTGAGAATATTTTCAATTGTGAACAGGTTTCATTTGTTCCATTACGAGTAAAACCATTTATGGATTAAAGTGTTATAAAATAAATAATGTTTAGTTAATTTAAATTATTGATTGGCATATATTTACATAATATAGACTTGCCTTGATATGTTTATATAATAATATAATGCCGCATATATATTTACGTCCAAAAAAGTAAAAACCTACTCAGTAGGCTAAATGTACATGTTGTATTGTTATAACAAAAATAATAATCGTTTATTTCATAGGAATAATGCTAACATAAACTAAAATCTTCTATTTGAAAGTATATAAAAATTCTCAAAATTATGAGGTACTAGGAATTCAGACAGAACAAGAAGTCCTTGCTCATCTGCGAAGACTAAGGTGTCAATTGTAAGCACTGCAATTAGTTTTATAAAAAGTGAGATTACTATTGCTTCCAAATGATGATAGGATTTCAACGTACATAAACTGTGTTGTATAGTAAATTGAGTAATTAAAGGTGATAATGTTTGTTTATTCTTTTGTGGAATTTTATTGATACAATGTAGTAATATAAATAGTGGCAATAGTGGCATGCACGTACCTACTTTACACAGAAGTGCCCAATGGGAGAAACGACGTAACTGAAAGTCAGCTAATAAAAATGCAATAAGGTAAAGAATTAACATAACACTTATTGGGCCGGACAGTGTCAATGTTTGTGGTGATGAAATACATTTTCATCGTAGACAGTAATATGCAACATTACTTTTAGTGATTAGTGTTACCAGATTATGATATTAGCGCTATATTATGACAACATTATAATATAAGTTCACTTTTCCTACCAATGACACTCGAAATAATTATAATAAAATAGGTATGCATGTCTTCCATTTGCCCTTAGCTATCGCGAACATACCTACCTAACTATATGTACCTCCGTTTAATTATGTCTCTGTACCTATTACTACATGAATTTTGAATGATATGTATCATCAATATACATAGACCATCTGCAGACATGCCTAAACAACTAATAGCATAACCAGGCAATGTATCACGATCTTATCCATATCATTTAAATTTTCAACTATTTAATTTTTTCAATGACGATGTATTTGTCCTTCTATACCTTTTTGTCTAATTCACTTATTATACTATACCTATCCAATATACTTGCATAAAAACACAGTCACATTAAACTTTTATAGGAATACTGAGACAAGTTTCCAGCCAGGTCTGAGTCTTTGCTAGAGATTTATTTGCATTTCATTATATCTTTAAATAAATCATAATAAAATTTTTCCTTCATAATACCGGTATTCCCGCTTAATGGATCTAAAAACTATCATTACAGTTAAAATATAGGCAATAACACAATAATTTAATAGTCATGGCATTTTAAATTAAAAATAATTGACATAAGCCACGGGAATCAACTTAGCAAATAAAATCCCATAATGATTAAATAGAGCAAGAGCAATACATTCTAACACCAAAGTAGTTAGGTACCTAATGGATGGATACTAGTCGAAATTAAATGCATACCTATAGCATAATTCTGTGGTATTATATAAAAGTAAACGTTTTATTGTGTACATTTATAATAAAATAGCGTATTCGTGAAACTACTTTAGTCTCAGCATCCGTAATGATTAATCTCCAAGAAAAGCGTCATTCGCAATTAATACTAAAGTTGATAAGCTTCAAAGGCAAATGAGTGTATAAGCCGAATAATTAAGAGCAGTTATGTATACATTAAAAAAGAAACGAATTTTCAATGCTTACATGGTTGTGAATGATGACACTACTACAATACCATAATACTTTTATCAAATGCTAAAGTTAAGTAGACTAGCAAATAAAAATAAAGGCCGTTCGAACCGATCTCTTTGCTTTAAAAGGAACAGGAATAGGAATGATTACTCTGAACTGGAGTGACAGTTGGCTGATATTGTTAATTGGGTAAGGCCCCTTATGCAGGAGCCGTGTAACAATGCTATAGGCTTAAAAAGGTGAGTTTGCTGTATAAATAACGCACTGAAAGTAACATAGAACATGAGATCGTGCAAGACACTGATCATCAGAAACGTGTAGGCAGTTTAAGGACGACTCAGAGTTAGCGCGCCGCCACTTAGCTCGAGAAAGGACTGACTTCATGCGATTTGGTTAAAAGTTTTGAAATCTGTTCATAATTTCCGAGACCCATCGAAGAACAACTTTAAAAAAATAATATGAAAAATTGGGGTTATTTAGAGTGGAACTAGTGCACTACTGAAGCATATTTTCTTTTTTCTCTCATATTTGCCTAAGAAAACTTGTAAAAACTAGCTCCATGCCTACTGAAGATTTTTTGGGTTGGTTTGACAAGTAAAGCACACTGGGTCGGCTAATGTAATTCTGCACAAAATGAATTCAGAATGCACATGGACCAATAGTTCGTTGGTCTTCATCATTCCTATAGACAGTCCTCTGCGTCACAAATTATATTCGCTCGTTCCCATACACTAAAACCTTTTTTCTAACTCTGAGTAGTCCTTAATTACTATAAAATGTATCCACTGCAATGCGAAGGATTCCTAAAGTAACTTTTCGGTCAAGGCAAACAATAGATATAGATAGTAATAAGAGGACTAATTGTAAAACGGCAAGATTTTCGGACAAATGACAAAAAACAACTTTCACATATTGCCAATAATACTCTGTCGTCTTTGATGTCTCAGTGTAATATTAAATATTGTATGTGTGCAGTGTCTTTAGCAGCTAGGGTGGAATTGAAGCAAGTAGGTAGGTACACCCGTACACCATGTAGCTAGCTACATTTTTTACTATACTCACTCTACGCTCCTGTGCCTACAATTAACGGCTACGCGCCCGAGTTTGTCTTTTAAACAAATATAAATGGCCATTTAACATCAACGTGACAGTATTTTACATTAGATAGTTTTAGGTACTGCAATCATGTAGCGACAATTTGGGTTTACTTTGTAAAATCAAATGCGTAATGTGCAATTCGTGATTGTAATGTAACTCCACATCTGTGAATAGATTGAGATTGAGACAACTATAAATTCAGCTATGTAGGTAGGGACATGTGTCGCACATAAAGTATTGAAGAGCGTTTCTAGTGGGGTCACTTATGCGTTTGATGTCCAACAGGCTTTTAATATGCAAACTAAACGTACATTAAATATATAATTAATTAAAATTGAATTAATTCGTTACATGATATCGCATGTTTTTGAATTGGTTAAAAGTTTATAGCATTAAATATCTATTAAATGCCTCACAAATGAATAAATCAATATTTACTTTTGTAAACTACCTAGGTAACCGTAAACGACTTATTCACGCACCGTAACGCATGAAACTAATAAATACGTTTAGGTAACAGCTCATTGTCCTTGACTGCTACACTGCTACGCTACACGATGCAGACTTTTTTGGGGCATTGCAATAAAATGTTAAACATAACCACGCAAAAGGACCCAATTTAAAAATCCAGATTTTCTGAAAGTCTACCAACAGACAGGAATTATTGAAGTCAAATATTACAATAAAATAAAATGGGCAAATAGGAAGTGCATACATTTAAATACAAATAGGTGCACTTTCGAATACTGCCGGTCTACTCTTGGAACCAGACAGCAATTAAATCATGCGAAATAAAATAATTCATAGGCCCTGTTTTACTTTTACTTTACTTAAGGCTCACCTTCGGCTGATTTGCTAAATACTGCCCTGAATACCAACAGGATGAGAGAGTCTAACTTTACATGTAATTTTTTATTAGTGACTTTATCAAAAAAATTAAAAAGACACTAAATGTTCAGAATATTACCACCACGGATATAAATATAGTACTATAAGTATAGCTGGATAGCGGGAACGAGCCCGCGTAGTACACACTCCTTGGTCGTACACTCTGGCACTTAGTACATTGTTGACGTACATTATTCATTACATCATTCTATAATTTCCAGAGTTGCATCTTTCCGCCACCATTACATCAAATGGCAAAAAATTTTGTCAAAAGCGCTGGTGTCGTTCCTCCATAGGATAATCATTGAAATAGAACGGTTATTATACGGCCTGATTACAACCTACAATCTCATGATCTTTTGATTAATACTCGTTCTCCTACATGAGATAACCGAACTGCCCACTATCAGTATTACATTTACATAAAATATTTTCTAATAAAATTCACTACCTAGGCTTAGGTACCTAGGTTAATTTTGAAGAATCATTAATATCCTTCGAACGAATAATTACTTTCATGTAAAAATCTATTTACTTAGAGACATATTTATGAATTACCTAACACATAACAAAGCAGCAGAACAGAAGGAAAGTCCAACCCTCCCTTGTATGCGAATAGTAAACAGAGAAAGTTCTGTACCTTACTATCGTTAAGTAGCCCTTAAAAGAGCTACGCATTCATTCGTTAGCATGATGGTAGTAGGTACTCTAGGTTCATATGCCTTCTTTGAAAATGCATAGTATTTGCTGACTTTCAGGGTTTTACAAACGTTTTCTATGAAAGCATGGAAATCGCCACATGATGACGATCCCTTTATGTCCCTTATCAAACTATTGTTAAAATACTATTTCACCCTTAGTGATTAACCATTAGCAACTACAGCTGCCTTTTACAATTGCAACAGGGAATATTTAGCAAAGTTTAAAAATTCCTATTAAGGAAATAAGTGCGTCTCGTCCTGTCGTATTTAACTGACAGAAATTTGTGCACAGCAGGAAAACTTTTCACCTACAATTTTTATGAAATTCGTTTAAAAGTTCTTAATTAACCAAGGATAAATTAGCAAAGTTAAAAATTCTGTACAAAAACTTTCCACTATTTATTCTAATCGAATTTATTGGCCTTCATTCCGTCTTAACCAAAATAACTACTTAGGTAGGTACTTCAATGTAACTTTGTAACTGGATGATCTTTCCTTTGACTTAATTGACGCTGTTAATTTTGGTTTTTGTAATTACTCAGGGTGACATCAGATTCCACAACTCCAAAATACCAAGAGTATTTTTATAATTTATTTATTGCCAAGCACAAATAAATAACAGCTCAATGTTACATAAAAGTGGAATCCTATCGATAGGAAGAGGAAAGCCATAAATGTCGTCCGAGTTGAGATGAATGAGACTTAGGTAAGTATTTACTAATAGCTCTCAGTGACATCATCGACTATGCATTAATTACAGAAGGAAAATCTATTTATGAAAATAATGACAAGGATCAAAGACCAGAGTCTTCCTAAGGTGTTTTATTCTTATCCGTGGCATTCGAATCCACCCAGTTGAGTTAAACGAAGACAAGAAGGCTACTTATTGTCAGCAAGGCGCATAGTGGAATTTTTCTGTGACGTGAGACGATTTAACACAGGCAGACTTTGTTGACCGTTGTCGTGTAGTGTAGGTCCTTCCTGGACTCATAGCTATTGTTCATTTTTATTTGTGTTGACTTGAAATTGACCTAATAATAGGATAAATCCCAGTGACCTATAAAATGACGAACTGACGATTTCCTTCAGACAGAACGAAATTCCTGGCTGCGTAAACGTTACGCATAAGTACTAAGTAGTAGGAGTAGGTGTAGTCCCAGAAGTATTCTAAATATAGCAAGTTCTGATTAGAATATTTGTTTGGAGAAAACGCAGGTACGTATATTCATAAGGAAAGGTGTGCATGGGTATTTTCCTTTCTTAAACTTGTGTTTTGAACCAGACATACGCCACAACAAGTGGAGTGTGACCATCAAAAACAGACTAATATGTTTTTAAACGTCACAGACAGGACTTGTAAGTCATATCATAATATATTATATCTGTATTAGTAGTTTAGTCAAGACTTGTAGTATTAATGGCAGTGATTTTATACGTAGTATCAAACGTAGAGAAATGGGTAGCTCAGCTACATAAAGTACATTCCTATTGTTTGCCTAATCCCGGATATTATATTACAATGGGCTTTTAAAAGATAAACGTAAACAGGTAGGTACATCGATAGTTGTAGTTATTTCGCTCCCACCACCTATAGATAGATTACAGATGGAACAAAAAGTGTTAGTAGGAAACTTGAAAGTTAAGGTCAAATACTATTATCCAGTGTCTCTTTCTATTCCTTTACTGATGCTCTCTAAGAACCTGTCACAGAGTAATTTTAGATAACCAGGTCAAGGATAGAGAAATCTGACATAATTTCTCTGGAGCAGGGCAAAGATATTCTGTGCACTCCTATCTGTATCTGCATTTTAGTAAAGCCGCTGCCTTGCCTTAAGGAAATTTTATCATTTCAATGACAATAATACCTGTTGCATTATTAACATTGAAAATAGTCTCTTACATGTTGGTATCTACTATCTAATGTCGCTATGGGATGCGGAATTGTATAACTGCTGTGTATTTGTGATATAAATAGTTCTATTAAATATTCATTTAATTTACGACAGGAGTTAAAGGAGTACTACTCCAACCCATTATTTATTTGTCGTTAAAAAAGCGATTTAACATGCAGATGTTGTGTACTAGTGTCAGATCAAATCACTCATTGTCAAATAAGGAGGCAGGGAAGGTCGTCACTTAAGTAGCTAAGGATAACGAACAATATTGGCGACTGCTCTAGCTGAAAAGGCTTTCGTGTGCACTGTGTACATAATTACAAACCTCATCCCAAAACTATTAGTAAGTGGTTATGCACTTCATGGCAAGTATCTACTTTGCTAATTTAATTTAGCAAAAACATACAATGATCTATTAGTATGCACATACTACGAATTAGTTGAAGAACGTAAGATGGGTGAAGGTCGGGTAAATTGAAGGTTCTTTCTTTAAGGACTTACATTAGCTCCTTATGATTGTTAGTTGCAACTCTTATTTACTGACTGTTTTGCATAATCACTTGTTAGTTGATTTTGCATAATAACAATGAGCGCCTATATAATTCTTCCTTATCGTTTCTGGTCCACGTGTGCCTCTCCATTATCGTCCTTTGTGCACTATAATTCATAATAATGAAGACAACACTCAATAAAATCTATGCAAATAAAGTTTTAACACTCCAGACGCTCGTGCAGTATGTGCCAATCCTTCCTTCTTAGATTTAATGATCACTCTCTTCATTTCTCTAATAGAATAAATCCATAATGCTTTGGCAATATCTTTTAAAAACAATTTAATGATCCACAGATTTAATGGTCATTTTTAGCATTCCATATATTTATAATACATAGATCGTCGTAAAAAGTAGGCATTACAGATTTAGAACACATTAAATTAGTAAATAAAGCAATGTACAATAACTCCTTCATTCCAACTAACTACTCGGTGCTAAGAAATTATACTATTACAGTAATGTGCTCTTTTGTAGGTAATTTTTTGCAACATTGACTGATGGAGAATGGCATTATTTTTATTGCATGAAAAAATTGTCATGGCTAATGGAACTGAATTTTATTGAAGGAAGCCTTCGTTTTTGCTCTTTTACAGGGTGAAGTAGTAAAATTAAATTACATTTCATCAAAGAAATGAATTGTTCAAATTTGTGAAGGTAGATACGTGGCTACATTAAAAGAACTGTAAATACCTAACAATACTTTTTATAAAAAATATTCAAAAGTTTGCAGAGGAGAAGTAACTAATTATGATGTTTTAGCCTGCCTAAAAATATCTGGAATGAAAGACATCAAAATTGTGCACCACTGACACCACTGTAGTATACAACTCGGGGACAAGTCGACTGACATGAAAATTTGTTGTTGCATTTTTTTAATTTAAAATAGAATAAGAATACAAACCTTGACAAGGTTCTTTGATCTGCACAACTCAAGGGCTTTAGTATTTCAGCAAGCAAGCGTTACATAAGTAATTTATGTCTTGCACACATTTTTCCTTTTCCGTGTACACTAAGAGTATTGCTTGCCCCACAAGTCCTACAGAATCTTACACACGTGTAATTTGTACACTTAAAAGCATATATGCAATTCTACACAGCTATTAGGATTGCAATTACATCCATGTATTTAAACATCTTCCTTGGAAGTTGTGTTGCAGTTCAATTTGTTAATTAAGGTTGTCTTGAACGGTTGACAAATGAAATTGTTGAAAATATCCTTGGCTGTGTGCTGTAAACTGTAAAGTATAAATTCACACCGAACGTCGGCTTTCCCTCTCGGAGATGGCCTAGTAAAAGAGTAGGAGAAATCCCCGGAGACGATTTGAGCATTTTGAAAAAACGGACAAAGTCGTACCATAGCTCATTCGAAAGAGAACAGATTTAACACTGAAACATGAGGGCAATTTCTATAACTTCTGAGCCAAAAGTATTTGTTTAAATTCGACGAAAATTTTTTATACTTTAATTCCTACTTAAACCACTTTCTTTTTCAAAAACTCAATTCTATTTTCAAAATTCACTTATATCATAATGTCTTCATCAAGTTCACAAGAGAGAAAGATGGAGATTCTGACTATATAGCACCTAGTATTAGTATCCCATTTGAGCTGGTGACCTCAACTCGTCTCCCGCAAACCATTCAAGACAACCTTAAATCACAGCACTAGTTGTTGACGCAATGTTGTCGCTCAATATATTTATGTTGGTAATTTAGTGCGACTTGTTTAATGATAATTCGCCTTACAAAATAAACAAAAAAGAAAATAGGATTTTGTAGAAGCTGTAAATGTAAGGCCAAGGTAAGGAGTGTCCGTTCTTTAAAAGTTAATTTCTCTACTGCCCATGCAGTTTTACTACATAAATTACAATATAGAGCTTAAGACTATTAGTTCAAGAAATTTTTATTAGTGTAACATCATTAATAAATTATGTTCACAAAAAGCAACTAAATGTTATGGAGCATTAAAGTGTCAAGAAATAAGTTTACACACTTAACAATTTTGTTTACTTCTGTACAGCATAGTAAATATTTTTAGCAACTAATTTTGCAAACAGAACAACATGTACATTTGCATTAAAAAAATATGCCAGGGTCAAATGTTACCAAGCAGCCATTCTGACATTTGTTACCTTGTCACTGCAGTTTTGCGTGGCAAACTATTACTACTTCTTATCAGGAAAAAAATGGAAGAAAAACTTTATTCAAACAAGAAAACTGATATGATGTATGAGCTGAGTGCAGCATGTGCCATATAAGAACAATTTTAAATAGTGTCTATTAGAAGATGCAAGTTACTTAAATTCCAACTACCAATCAGTACTTGGCAAATACGAAATTAAAAACAGTGAATGATGCATGTGAATTGCAAGTAGTGACATAAAAAGAGAGAACACGACATTGCAAAACAGGATGACTCCAAAGAAAGATGTTTAATCTGATTTCAAGGCTTACGGGTTATATTTTTTGATAATTCATCCAATCTATCAACATACACCGTACACACCAAATACTTGGCACTATAAATTACACTATTTATATTTATATCATACTTATTTCATATATGTAGTTAATCTTTCTCTGAAAGCCCATCTGACTGAGGTTAGAGCATATCAGAGACAATGCGTCCCACACACCAGGTGCACTCGATTTAATTAAGGTACGATAATATATTTTTGTTTTCTGCTCCATACTTACATGCTGCTAACATATCCAAATAATGCACACCGTGCTTGATGCAACTCAGCCCTACTCACACTTGACATATTTAAGAAAGACTCCTTTTCTGATAAAGTCCATGACATTGGCTTGATTTCTCAGGGATCCTACTTCTTACTGCCCTCAATACCTACATGTGGTGTGGTGTCACTTCTGCTACTTTGATTCATCTTTCATGTATTAGTCTAATATATAATAGCACCTTACTGCATGATGTCTGCATCTGCAAACAGCATTTGATTCCCACTGCTATGGTTTCAGAGCTATTAATCACTTTCATTTATCGAAAACAGATCATATCAGCTTCAACTTATATATATAAATATCACATAGACATATAAATTCACTGTAAACTGTTATACGCAAAGCAGAAATGAAAGCTGAATTTGTGTCTTACATTTAAAGTACGATTACTTGCTAAGAACGTCATTCTGCTAATAAATAGTGTCATAATATCCAATGTCATATAAATTGACAAGCTTTTGTAGTAGGTACTCCACAAATCTTTTTGTGTTACTAATTAACAGGAGTTCAGTCGGATGCCGCACTATAGATGCATCGGAATTTCTTCACCCATCTTAACGCTGATCTAAGTTGTAACAAAGATTACTGTAACGAAATAAATGTGACATTTTTTGCAATGTGATTCTATGTCATTTTTGTAGTCCTTCCATGACATGAATTTATATAACAAGAATTTTTACAGCATCTACAGGAAAGAAATGAAGTCTAAATTTTCTTACTCGTCCATATTTTTATTTTACTGTATGTCTATCAACAAAGAATTACATGGACATTTACCATCAAGTTTTTGCTATTTTTTATTACAATTCCAGTGTCTGTGCACTGAATGAAACAAAAATTCAAAAACAGCAATTACCTGTTGTATATCGTATACTATTTCATCTGGTGTAAGCTTAACTAAACGCGGCGCCAGGTATTAATATAAGTAATAATAAGCACTGTTGCCAATAGAGTTGCATTAACAAGATTTCGTCGTGTCGGTGTCCCATGTCTCAGTAAACCATGCAATCCTCATTAAACCAGCATTGCAAAATGGGAAATAAGCTCAAATTAAAATTACTTAGCTTATTTTTGAAGGGCTTTCAACCCCTCGACTCTATCTAATAAACTATAATCTCTCCAGTTTTAATGATACTTCCTTTTAGCCACACAACTGAACAAATTATCTCTAACCGTTCGGAAGTTATAGCAGGCGTTATTACTTATATGCCTTTCATGTGAACATTTAATTGTTTATCCACAGGGATTAACTTTTTGCTGCATTATTAACAGTTAAGTTAGTTAAATTAACAGTTAAGCATTAAGTACTTAATTTGCGTGTATGTATATAGCTGCGATTTGCAAATAATATTGTTTCACTCCATGTTTAAAACCAGTAAGGTACAGATAGTACATGGTACCTACTTGATGGTATAAATTAGTAGCTAGATGACGATGCAAATGCACCAGTTTTTTTCTGGATGATTAACCGGACGTTTTAAGTCATCCTAACATTTTTAATGAATTGAGTGGAAACCTTGTGGTTGAAAATGCTGCTATCTTTACCAGGTATATTCTCTGTGCAAGGACCAGTTACACTATTTTTAATAAAGATTTTAATTATATGAAATGATGAGCAAAGTGGGAATGTGAATGTGGGTATAAAGGTCAAAAGCATTTTTTAAATCTCATGTTCTATTTGAATCGTATTAAGTGAAGCTGAATGAGATAAAGTGATTTCAAAGGCAAATCCCGTCCTCGGGCTGGCTGAAAGGTTTTCGCTCCGCATGTTACTTTGTACTTTGTACGTGCCTAATTTTACACAATTTAATCTATATAAATTATGTTTTAGAATTCCCTTTAGTTAAATAGAGATTAAAATATAATATTATTTGTCAAACTAAAAGGGTGTTGATACTTTATGGAGTACGTAGCTATAAAACTGCCAATTGTTCTAGGTAGAAATGAAAGGATATAAAACATTCAATAGTCGTATAAACTTTTTCTGTTTGTAGTATTTATTGGTGTTAATGTCCCTCAGAGTGATTCGATTTTTAGTAAAGTTCCATTGACCACAATAGTCTTCTGAGAAAGGTGCTTTGTAAAATAAATTAGAACAATTATTTGTCATAAAGTCACCTAAACATGTACGTACGTTGACAAAATATAAACGCACGTTTAAAATAATAAACTAGTAAAACATTGGGGCTCACAACCTGTGTAGTTCTTTCGAAAGAAAACTTTCTCTTGGCGTTCCTTAGAATGCCCTTGTGTCGTTTACCCTACAAAATTGTCTGATCCTTCCCAAGTGTTGATACTGACACACGGACTACAAAATACCAATGCTATTGAAATAGTCGGAATGCCCACAGACAATGTGTTACATACAAATTGCATATTTCAAGGGAAATTAGTTTTCTTGTGTTAAGGTACCGAGGTACCCACACTCTGTTAACTTATAGGTAGAAAGTAGGCTTCTTGGAAAACCGAATAACACAATAACCTTTATATTTTTTATAAATGTATAAACTATAATAATAAATAAGTAAAAAATGTAAATGATATATTATGGCCAGTTCCAGTTACTAGTCAGTCATCGTCATGTGTTTGTTATTTGATTTATGTGTTTGAGTTTTGTATCTCTTGTGCTAACCACAGAATATTATGTCTTTCTTATATAAATGATGCCGCATTTACTTTTTCTGACTACTATTAGCGCTAGTAAATATTTCATTCATTGCTGGCAACTAGTTGCTCGTGTTTTTACAACTCCTCTCCTTTCTGTCTTGGTCTTATGTTTCAATGGTAAAGAAAAGGTAATGGGTAGGTAGTAATGAATGAGTAGGTACTTAGATATACATGTCGGTAAAAGATAGAGCGAAAGAACAGCATGAGACTACTATGTGGCCCATTTGTTACCCACACCCACACTAGATCAGAAAGTATTCCATGGAATTTACTACCTTCAAAGTTAATTCTCAAGCTACACAGAATTCAATTGGCAGACAATGACCGAATTAACCCACAAACATTCCATGAACTAATAGCACACAAAGAACTAATTGTTCGTTATTTATGAGTAATTCGGAGGTTTGTCCAGTCATGTGACTTTTAAGAGTCCTCAACTCTTTTTTCAGGTAAGTACATAATCCTCGTACTCCTTTTCATCGACAGTTCAAACCTCCTGTGGTAGTCTATCGTATACTTTATAGTCAGCATCGCCGTGATGATTTTTTAGTGATACATGTGGAGGTGAGATCACATCGCAAATGGATCACATTCTCCAGTTACACATTTAC
>JABASI010004489.1:0-13997 GCA_019776505.1 Tomocerus nigrus | reverse complement strand
CACACACACACACACAAGCATGCATTCTCGCCTGGCACTTCCAATATGCTCCAACTCTCACTCCCATCTTCATACACACTACCAACTTGGCTAACTCTCTATAATATCATACACTTAGCTGCATTTTTCAACTTAGTATACTTAATGGGACCTAATAAGTACATTTTTACATATATCTTTCCTATTTCTCTATTTAATATAGTTATATATTGAAAATTTTATATACTGCCTATATAAATACATATACAACTTGAATATCATATATAGTTGTAGATAAAAAAGAGAACTGTGCATATATATTGTAAATATTTAGGTATGATCTGAGTATGAATGAAATTCGGGAGTGTTAGTTGATGCATGGAGAATGTGTGGAGAGAAGGTTTCCATTTCCAGTGGAAATTCCAGGGCTCCATGTGTTTTTCCACATTTCGCTAATTTGTGAGATTTAGTGAGAGAAGGGCAGGGCATTTATGTGTATGATGGTGCACACTTTCGTTTGTATCTCTCAAGGGACACTCTCAATCTACTGCCGTGCCAAGGAAAACTATGTCTCGACTGTTTTCCTGTATTCACGCTCTCTGCCTCTTCCAAGTCCCATGTTATGTGTACTCGTGTATATTTATATTATTATTTTGCAAAGGGAACTTTTACATACATAGTCTGTTGATGTTGTTGACTATTGGTGTGTCTGTGTATGTGGTGTGTGTGTAGGTTCTTCTTCTACTACGGCTATTTACTACTGGAATATTGTGGAGTAGAGTATTAGGAGTTATCCATGTGAGTAAACGTAGTTAGCTGCTGCATATGATAGGAATGGCTAAAGAACATCTAGTACTTAATGTTCATGGATGGTGGAGAGAGCAGTTAAATCGAGAGATACCTACATTATAATATTAGTTCTATATCCTATAGATTCTATATACATGTATATACATGTAAAGTAATGCACAGAATGTTTAGTTTAGTTATTTTCTAGTTTCCGCAAGGCAAAACTTTTCGTTGCGGTCCAGTCCACCATCCTTTGCTTGTTCTTCTGTGCCTATCTCTCTCTCTCTCTCTCTCTCTCTCTCTCTCTCTCTGCGTCGAGGTTATAGGAAGGAAGGACGGAAGGAAATGGTAGTCATTCTATTCCCCACTTGTCTGCAATGGACGTAGGCAAAAACCAGACAAACTAAACGAGCACACATCTCATAAACTCACCAACGAACCTTTCATTCATACCCTTTCCCCTGTAAATTTGTATAATATTATTACATTTCGGTTCTAGGTTACAAATGCCACCTCACTATTTCTATTTACATAAATATCTATGAATAATATTTTCATACACATACATGTTCATTTATATTTATAACCACTTCCTATTTAATAATACTAATAAGTGGATTCTATTTTCCTTTTTGGTTTCCTTTACACTTCTCTGTGTGGATGTGTGTCTCTTCTCTTCTCTACTATCTCTTTCCCTCTCTCCCAACTTTCACTTTCGTTACACAATCAAAGATACCAACTAACTATACATCACTTTCACTTCCTTGCCTTTTCGACCAGCAACTCTCATTTCCACTTTCTAACTTCGAACAATACAAAATAGAAAATAGAACAACGAATAGAGAATAAAGCTTTATTTTGTTTTTACTTTAGTGTCTCACTCATTATATTTATGTTTACATTTACACATTACTCGGGAATCTCCACTATCAAATAGCAAAAAGATGCTTGCATACTAAATGACTGTTGCTCGACGCACTAATTGCTTTTCTTAGAGGTTTCTAACATGATTATACTACAAGAAACTTATGCTGTTCACTCATTTATAACAATAAATAAAGTACGTTAGCTTATTTTGCTGAAAATTAATTACAAATTCGGACAAAATTATTTTTTAAATGTTTGTAATGGAGAGCCAAAAGTTTTTGAAGGGCTTTTGAAAAGAGGTCAAACGTTGGCTCTTTTGAAAGTATTCGGAAAATTTTTTTCATGTTACGATTTGAGTTATGGAAACAATATCCAAATGAAAAAATAGCGTTTTAACAACAACACAATGTCTATATAGAGTAGGATAATAACTTTCGCGAGTCATTTTGCACAAAATTCTGTTCTAGAAACTATATTTTTTAGTTTTTTCCCATCTAGGATTTCAAGTTTCCTTATATTTGTATTCAAATTGGACTCTTAATTTCGAACAACGCGAAAACATCATTAAATTGTAAACAAATCCCTAAATTTTTGTTTCAGAAGGAGGAATAAAAAAATTATTAGTACCCCGTAGAAATGGCTCGTAGAATAAAAGACGAAGATCATGAGTTTTTGCAATGGTCAAGGGAGTTTTCAAGGAAGAAGATCGATATGACATTGCCTAGAATTCGTGTTCAAGATTATATGCAACAAGATCCAAACCGATGGGTAATAAATGCAACGCTTGATCGTTTGAAAAGTAGTGCGATGCAAAAGTACGTGAAAGTAGGAGAGGAGACTGCGGATTTGCTTTCTTTGGAGGATTTCGATCACGGATACCATGAGAGGATTGATAGTGAAGTGGACAGTTCCCATTCCCATTCATTTTTCCCAATGTACGACTTGACAATTAGCAACAATTCAGCTGGATTCCACACTGCTAAAAGTATTTCTGATGAGGACAGTAGTATCGAACTTTTAGCAGTGCCAACAGTGACACTGACAGAACGCGATGTGAGTGAACCTGAAGACGAATATTCGATATATGACGAAGGAGTTGTTGTAGGACAAGAGAAACTGCTGCAACAAGAAATTGATAAACGTGTCCATGAATATTTAGCATTAGAACATCCGGATCATCGATACTTTAGCTCGACTACGAAAGTATTTTCAGAAAGTTCAATTGAAGATTCAGAAGATGAGATAACTGAGCCGGTGGAATTAAAGAAAATTGAAGAAATACGTGTACAAACGCAGACTGAGACACTACAGAATATTCTTTTAACTCCAATGCCTGGTCCGGGATTTCGAATGGCACAGGTCGCTCACCCGGATGATCTTTCAGAACAAGGAAGACGCTTACCTTCTGTTTATTTCCTCAAACCCCGTGTCAGAATTTTCTCTGCTTTTCCGCATTGTCAACAGTTTTGGTGTCGACAGGGAAATCCAATTCCAGTTCCTCCACCTTCAAAACGAAATACTTTCTTAGATACACACCTTCTCAGGTGCCTAATTGCTTTACACACATTTTATATATAGAAAATCTATCCTGTAATTAATTTTACTATTATCTAAGTACATGCTTTGCAATTGCAACCGACATGCGACAACCGAAAGCAATACCTATTGACCTATCCACGTATTGGCATTTTAACATTAGATAAATTGATACCTCTACTTTTTTTAGTTTCGGCGTAGCGATTTTTAGAGTACGGGGATGGACAAGTGATAGAAATTGTAAAAATTATTTTGTAATTAAAATTTTGTGATTTCAGTGCGAATCATCCAAAAGTGAAATCTTTTCCATTTCGAGTGAGAAGTTACAAGGCCGACATGAATAAATTTCAACCAGACGAACTTATATTTATCGTGGAGGGTCGAAACATTTTCGTAAGAACAATTCAGTCATGTTCTTAACTGTACTAGTTCATAATGTCAATAATGTAAACATATAGACTAAAAGTGCTCAAGTATTATGCAAATATGATTATGTTTGTAATCCAAAAGTTTTATTTGGAAATAGGTTACAGGTGAAAAGCGTAAAGAAAACAAAGTAATTCGCACAGTGACAGAAGAGATTTGTTTGCCGATCGACCTGGACTTGAATTACATTCGCGTAGCACTCACAAATAAAGGGGAAGTTATTGTTGAAGAGCTTTGGGAGTATGATAGTAAAACTAAGGGTAATTGAATAAGGGCGATATGGATTCATCTGATGAAAATCTACCCTTGTGTACCTTTGAAGTTGAACTTTATGAAAATGCATTGCATATGTGTGCTTTGTCAAAAGTGTATTAATATCCGACTCAACAAGCTGATTCGTTAGTGTTTTTGAAGATAAAATTGAATTATGGTTTGTAAAATTAGAATCTACTTCAAGTGAAAATTGTCCCAGTATAGCAAATGGAAATGAAACAAAAACCAAGAGCCATAGAATTTAATTGCGGCATGGTTAGATTTTCCTATCAGAATAACAAACACTTTTCATTAGTACACACAGACAATATACTCGTGTTCATTTTCATTACAAATTTCATATCTGGTAGACAACAATCAGTGAATGCTTTTAATTTTATTAACCTTTAGTAACTTATACTTCGCTGGTTCGTCAATGTGCAATGCAAAACTGTGACTTTTCGACATTATTTTTACCTATCCTATGATCCCTCCCGTCGGTCTATAGATGTGTAATTAGTTATATTTATTATAGAGAGCAAAAAAGCTCGATGCCTTATTTCGAATCGCCACAAAATCGACAACACCGTTATGGCTAATTTCCAAAAATGTCAATTCAATTTTTTTCCAAAAATGTTTCATTAGCGACGCGAAATAAATAAAGACAGGATTTAATTAAGTCATCATTTCCATTTTAGATGTTGGCTTTATCGTCTTTGTGCATTATGGGTAGGTAGAAATATTATTTTTGTGAAAAATTGGGAATCCAGTCAGCGTTCTAAAATTTTGTCAAACGATTAAATTTCTATGTAATGCCAAACTGAAATTGGCAATATTTATATACATAGTAGCCATAAACTTGTAAACTGTCAAAACGAGTTTTGTCAATTCTTTTGCAAGTTGCATTATTTTGTGGAACGAAATGTATTTACAATCAAATGGGTTATGTTATACCTATCTAACCGAATATTTTGTGTATCTGCGATGAAAGTAAAATATAAAATATAGTTTTATTAGTTAGTGCAGCAGGGCGAGTAGGTATTTGAATGGTGGTAGGAGTGCTGTTGGAAAAGTTCGGGTAGTAGTAGTACATAAAGGGGAAGTGGATTTGTGTGTGTGTCATATTCACATCTGTATTTCCCCTGAGTCCGTGAAAGGAATAATACGAATATAAAATTCTGAGTGAGTAGCTAGCATTTAATAAAGTTATTTACCTACGTAGGAAAATCTTAGAGTGTATAGTTATGGTTATTGTATGTATGTATGTATGTAAATGTAGTAAATTGTATATCTGTACACAGGTTTGCTGTGTAGCTTATGTGTTAAACAAACCTTGGTTTACTTTACATTGAGCTACTCATCTGAAATCAAGTTCTGTTCTCTCTCTCTCTCTCTCTCTGGTGTAAATAGAGTGCCTAGCTAGAGGTGGCTATTATATAATATTATAGTAACGCCAAAAGTGGAGTGTGGCTCTTTGATCCGAATCAGCATAATTAAAATCCACTCGTCGACTCACTACTCGCAGTAGTAGTCTGTAGAGAGAGAGAAGTAGGGAAAGGACTAATGCAGCAACAATGCCCGCTATGATATTATTGCTCTAAAGCCCTTCCTCTGGTAGTACAGTAGTACCTGACTCTTTCTGTAGGCAAATGTATTTGCTAGCTAAATTAAGTCTCACAATGGACGACTACGATGGAATCCCTAAGCTGAATTGAAAATTCTCTAATATCTGTCTTCTCAATTCAACGTAACATGATTTTCGCCTACAGACCTCCTACTTCTATATGAATAGGTACACTTTGAACATTTTCTCTATTTAATAATCTCATAGTTTTACCTTTAGCTAGAGAGCAATAGTTTACAACGGACAGGTACCGTGTGCGCACTACCATATCAGGTGCTAATCTAATTAGTCTGCATTAATTTATTGTATAAGCTTCTACTTACTATGTGCACTATTTAAGCCTCTTGCGAATACAAATGTAACACACAGCCCGGACTCAACTGGACTAGTCTCTATGTTTAACCGTAGGCTCTCACAGACTTAGTCTTTAGTGTTATTTTCACTTTTTACCCTAAAATTATCCTACTTTATGTACAGCGAGGCAAAATTAACCGTCTCTCTCGTACACTCCACTCTACTAACTACCTACATTCATCTCACCATAGAATGTTAAGCCTCACTCTCGAAAATTAGGTACTCTTAGTAGACACTCTACCCTAAGTAGATATTATTTTACCTGCCATAAAATCAAAAAGAAACAAATGCTCTCCAATAGGCTTTCGGTTTCATTTTCATATTACTTTCATCCACCAATGCACTAACGTCAGCATAATTTCCTAGTAAAAATCTAAAGACAACAACAGATTCAGTACGTACATGCTCCAATAATTTCTACCTATGACCTAAGCATTTACATTTGGCATAACAATGCTTTTGGCATTCAAATCCTTCCACAGAGGTGTACTTTGGCATGGAGAGTAATTCAGCACATTTTCAATCATAATTTGTACAAAAAATATTTTGTACTTCAAAACTGACGGAAAACCAATTAAAATGAACTTTGTTAGACAATTCATAAAATCGGCAAATTAGTTCTTAGACGTCAATTCTGAGATAAATGAAGAACATTTTTATAGTATAACCACATAAAATAAATAGATATTTTTTATGCAAATATTGTAACTATCTGTAATTCAAAGAATAATTGCTTACAATTTATTCATGTTATAGTATTTAAAAATTGGATTTGGAATTGTAGAACGATTGTAAGTGGAAATTGTATGAGTTAGTAGTTTGTGTTTGGGAAGACTTATTATAAAACTCAAACAGGTTTCCGAGGAAGAGCCTCTCACCTTTGAATGTATAAGAATTCCAGGTGATAATTGGATAAATGTGTACTAGGAATGTATAGATTATGGTAGAAAAGTTACATGCTTAGCAGTTAAATCTTAACAAGAGTTAGAGCATTAGAATTTTGATCCTGTATGAAAAGTTTTGTTGATGGTAGGAATAAGGATGAATGTGGGGAGAGATTGAGTGAGAGAGTTGAACCACAGAAGAGAAAGTTTTAAGACTCGAGTCAGAAATTGTGAGAGGGGATCTTGTGTGCGACTTATACATAGTGTATTACATGGACTGAGCTTAGTCGTATTATGATTACGCTTAAATAAAGATAACTTTTGAGTTGAATTTATATAAGTAAAGTTTCTGAGGTTGTGGAATTGTTGAGTGCATATGCGAAATCTAGTTTTAGTGGCATGTAACACCTTTTCCGAATCTTTTGTGACACTATATAAGGATTTGAATGAAAAGTGAAAGGATATACAGTTGTAGAAAATATGTTTTCTGCTTTTGACATAGGTTTGAATCTGAAGAAGTGTTTTGGAATGAGGATACTAGAGGAATTTCTGTATTGGTGTGAGATGTGTAATAGTTAATGTGGAGAAAAGGGGTAGCTTAGAGAAAAGGAAATACTTAGACGTACAAAATACAATGGAATGTTTCAACTTTTTCTTGCTTACCTATTCTACTTCTATATTTGCTTGGCTTAAAATTCCGCAATGAAACAGAATGCTAACCCTAAACCAAAAAGTTATCGTGAAGGAAAACCGCATTGAGCTGAGCGGAGTATAGAATTTTTCACGTTTTCCCCTTTTTCTTTCACGCACAATAGGGAAATCCCCCCTTTTTTGGGAAAGGACTACTTTTTAAGTTGTAACTTTAAGGACTGAATTGGATTATATTTTAAAGATGGAACAAGAAAAGAAGCATCTGTAGAAAAACTTATTCTTTTCATACTTTTCCAAAACTACGCGTCTAATCTTATACATATATTTATAGCTAACTTTCAGGGGATAGCAACTTTAGCATAATATAATATTAATGTAAGTGTATCCTTAATGCTATAATATATAAATGAAGAAAAGGAAGATTCTTAGTTATGAGTTGCTTTATTTATCTGGAAAGCTCCTTTTCACAATCCACGTCCTGTATATTGTGTATTATTATTATATTACTGTCATAACTGCTCTAAAGCTAACTTAAACTAACTTAAAAAGACACGGACTCTCCTCTTCCTTGTGCCTATGCACAATTTACTTCCTCCAGGAACCATACAGTTAAAACTTACAACTTTATAACCTTCCTGTTCTGTTCCGCCTCTACATTTTACAATTCACTATAATATAACATCATCAATGCTATCATATAATACAAGAGAATAAGGCTCCGAGCAAAATTTTCTTCACTGGATAAAGCAGGAATAAACCATCGTAAAACTGATATAACACAGAGTAGCGATGATGGGGTATCACTACAATGACCTTGAACTATGGCACCATTTAGCAGCTACATTATATTTTACTTTCAACAGTGGTAGCACATGTATAAAATTTCAGCACATTTTTGACATGACCTAAAAATGACCCTGTTGACCTTGACCACGTTCGTTTAGTTTTTGTTTAGACCGTAGTAATACGTAAACAAAATTTGTAATAAATACCGAAATCCGTTCATTAGATGACCTCAGGATGACCAGGTCGACCTTGTGACCCCAAAATTGAATTATGTGATTATACCTTGGATGACACAGAGAAAATTTGAACAATGTACCTCAATCCGTTCAAAAGTTATCGTTTTTCTGGAACTGCCAACTGTCGGATAGACAGACAAACATTTACAGTTTTATTGTGTACAGAGTAGCGATAGCTACTGTGAATAGATGTGTAGCATCATGTATCAGTAGAGCTAGCTACTTAGCTACTTTACTTTCCAGTTAGAGTTAGCACATGGATTTCAAAGGATGAGAACAAGGCACTTCATATAACATCAGTTAAATTTAAACTTTACTACATTTTCCCCATCATTCTATCCCATTGGGTATTCCCATTTTACGTCTCCCTTTTTAACTCTATTTAGAGTGGCACTAGGATAATATATGTGATCTACGTCCTTTAAGGACACATCTAGGTACAGTTTAACTTTGCAACAGCACCGTTCCCTTTTCTGTCATGTCCTGTCTCTTTTAGTCAACTCAACTCTTCTCTCTGGGATTTAAAATCCTCAGTTTTACATTTTCCATATTATCGTAGATAGAGAGAGAGAGAGAAAGAGATGCAGTAGAGTGGGAACGAAGAAGAAGTGAGGTAGCTAGCTAGCAGGGCATCATTCCCAATGTAAAATAATTCGAGACTTAGACAGGCGTATACATACATTAAGTACTCCTCTCTCTTCTAGCTATGCAAGCTGACACAAGGGTACTTCAATTTTCTCCTCCTTCACAATCTTCTCCCGTTGTGTACTCAGTTTGAAAGGATGCTGCCCATCACTCTCCTAATGTAACTTGTAAATTATGCATGTTGACAAATTAATAGTGCATTTCGTACTTAGAACTAACTCGACTCACTTACAACATCTCCTTTCTAAGTACAAATGGAGTTTTTATACGAAGAAACACTATCTCAACTCTATTATTGTCCCATTATCATAGTGTCCTAAATAAATTGCTGGAAAAAATTTTGAATGTCAAAGAACACGTAAGATAAAAACGTGTGCAAGTGCAAGGAGTACTTTTACTTTGGCAAATTATCGTTAGTATGCTAAGTAGAAATATATACATACATATTAATATTATATACTTAATTTTAAGTATACTATAGACAAGGACACATTTTTAGCTAAGAGTTACTTTATAGCCATTATAATTTCCAAGGGTGGAGTTAAGTGAGCGTGGAGAAAGGAGATAGCTTCCATTTAACACAAAAAAATGGTGCAGGTGGGCGAACAAAGTGACACAATGAAGAAACCATACATAATTTATGTATTTTCTTGTAAAAATTTTGTCATTTTTCCTCTAAAGTGCAATTTAAAGCATCAGCTTAGTTTTTTTTAAAGAAAAATCATGGCGAAAATTTACAGAGAACTATTTTATTAAGTAAGCGTGGAAGGAAAAGTCATTAAGTAGTTAGACAGATGAAAAGGAAATTTAGTATTTGCAATGTAAGTACCTAAGTTGCATAGTAAATGAGATGCGTTAATAATGCAAGTGCTAGAACTTTAACTTCCATCAGTTCAAAAGGACTTTTGGTTTTCGAATGGAATGGAATATGAAAGGAAAGAAGAGAAATCAAAGTAGCGAATAAACGTTTCTTAAATCAGGGAATGGTGGAGAAGTTTAGATTTGTACTTTTGCTATTCACTCTCACTCTCAGTCACTGACTGACTGAGAGGAGACGTGAACGGTGAAGAGTATTAGAGAAATGAAGGACATGGACATTGGGAGGAATGAAATTCAGAATCACTCATGAGAATTAAAGCACTTATAGTAAGTAAGTATAGATTCGGTACTATTGTCAATGATTTGAATGCTAGTGAAATGAGATGAGAGTGAACTGGATTTCCATTCCGAGAAATTTCAATGGATTCCTTTTCTAATGTAGTCAACCGCAAATAGGTCGTTTTGCAATATAATATGATAATGATAGACTTGCTTATTTTAGATATGCTCCTCTATACAGTCTTTGACTTTAGTAGAGCCAAAGGAAAATATGCAGCAATGTTTTCAAAGGAACTCCTCTGACTCCTCAACCGGCTAAATTCGACTACACTAATGTTAAGTGTCTCCTTCGCATGTTAATGTGGTTTTATGCTAGGCAGATGATTATTATTATGTGATGATTATTTGATGATGACAAACTTCAACCTTCAAAGCAACTTTCAAGTGACAACTACATTATTCACCACTTTACTCAAATTCAACTTCCCTTTTCCACATTCAACTTCTTCAATTCAACATTCAACCATCTCCAGTGTAGCTCTACATCAAAACCCGGAGAAATACATTTCTACGAATATTATTAATAATATTGTTCATTTTATTCCCCTCCTTTTCCTTTTACACATTCTCAGCAAACGGGAAACTTAAAAACTTTTAAATTGCTTTTCCTCAGTAATTGCGCCAATAGTTGTGCACTTCTCTATTTAGAAAAAGTTTTACTTCCATGTAAGCACATTGTAAAATTTCATTTAGTTAGCTTCAAAATGTTTATTTACTACACTTCAATAAAATGCGACACAGACGGATAGAAAACTCAAAAGAAAATCTGCCTCGCGTTTCTATTCACTTTTTTCAAATGTTATAAAAGGTGACGGTTTTATCAATAGTGCGTGACCTAGATCATAATACAAAGAGTGCCGAATGTAATGATACCCACTTATTAATGCTTTTAACATTTTCTTACTATGCTTACACGATTATTAATTAATACTGTGTCTTCGTGAGTTTTATTCAGTCTTTTAACAATAATGGGGAAACGTTAATAATGCAGAAATTTTGATCTATCTTTATTAGCCCATGCTATAAATGCCTAAAAAAAATTCTATTGTAAACAAATGGTATGCTACTTAGGTGTCAAAAGACTAAAATGGAATTTGCATTGTGAAAGTCATAAATATGTGAAGTTATTTAGTGCCCATCACTGTACCTTACTTTCTTAATCCTCCGGGTAATAGTATTAATCACTACTTAAAATTTGCATAAAACAAATAATTACTTATGATGTCATTTATACCATATAGTTAACCTATAAATATTATCCCATTTCGATTACTTGACTCACAGGTCAGATAAATTTGTTCTGCTTCGATTTTATAAATATTACATCTGAAATAGCAGGTACATTAAGGGTATTTTGTGAGTATGGGATGAGAAGTATTCCTGATGGCATTGAATAAATGTGGCAAAAATGTCCTTTGTTTCCGGCTAAGTATTTATATAGACATACTCATTAAAAGTGTATGTATGACGTTAAGTATTGTTGTTTAGAAATAATAGTAAGTAGTAGATCATGATTTGATGATCATTGTCTCTGTGTGTTTATAGAGGAGAGCAGAGGTTGATTGTTAACCTGGAACTTTGAAGTGTCTGTCGAAAAGTTGGAAATGTTAAGCCAAAGAGCAAGAGCAATGCGTAAACTTTTCTCATAGTGCTAAAAAGAGAAGAGGAATTGTCAGACAACATTAAGTTGAAATCCTCAGATACTTTTCTTCCTTGTCCAACAACGAAAAAGAGTAGGTATTAGCGTAAAAATAAGAAAAGATAGGATTTCGTGTATAGTATCAATGTAGTAGAATTCGGGTGGGAAACTACCTTACTACTAACTAGAATAGAACTACTACTCTGTTTGTGACTACTATTATAAAGAATAAGAGTTTTTTCGCAATATGAGATTTTCACTTGACCTCTGCCATTCTTTTCTGTGTAAGATGTGATGTTGTCTGTAATGTAATGGATGTTATGTGGCAATGTCCAAGGAAAGTAAGTAAGTAGAAAGAAAAGAAAGGAAGAAGAAGAACAACTGGCTACTTGTGTTGGATATATGAGGCATCATTGCCACTTACTCACCTACATACAATACAAATAGATCCTCTACTAGTTGGCAAAAGAACCTACCCACCTACTCACTACTCACATTAGTTTAGTTTAGTGTAACACATAAACGCACTACTAACTCCATGCTTAACTACTTTTTACAATGTCCTAGCTATAGGAAGACTTCTTTTCTATACCCACGGGTGGATATTATGCATTTCCCCATCCGGACGGAAATTTTGGAGGCCCATCCCGTTCGCCCAATTTTTTTGTTTTTTGGGCCTCAAATCCAAAAAGAACTTCCAAAATCGCTCAAAAATTCGGTATCGACGGCCGAAAAAGCTCGGTAAGTCTATATGCACCCCCCACACCCCCCCCCCCCATTTTTTCATCCGGCCCCCCGTTTCTCCCTCCGGCAACAAAATTATATATTTTGGCATGCTATTTGACGCCCTATTTTTTGGCGGTGGTCCCACAATGTGCTTTTTCTAAAGTACCAATATTGAGCCTGGGACCGGGACCACCGTCTCTGCGTCCCAACATAATATCCAGCCGTCTACTCAACTTGTTAGTTTACTCTACTACTACATTACAACTTGTGCATCCTTCTCTTTTCACGAATATACACAAAATATACATTTTCCTAGTTAGAAAAGGAAAAGTTTTGCAACAGAACAACTACACTCTTCTACTTTGACTCCCTTTTTCTACTTTTGCGTCCGTAAACAAACAAGCCATAAGTAACATAACAGAATCTAACGTCATGTAATGGAACAAGAAGGTAATGTTTAGACTACTACATAACATACCTACTACCTACTCTTCTTCTTTTCTCCTTTTCTCGCATGCTTTTCACTACTAATGAACTAAGGAAGGAAGATAAAGGCAACAAAGTAGTGTAACTCTATCTATTTTGTTGCAACTTGCAACCAGAGCCCTCACTATCAACATTAGCATCAACTTCAGCAAAATTGAAAGTTACAACTGCGGCCCTTATGTCCTTTCGGCAATTTGCAAAGTTAAGGTGAGTTTATGACTCTGTACTAAGTCTATACGAGAAAAGTCCAAGAAAGACACATAATATACTTTTCTCTCTCACTACTTAGTGCATACTTAAAGACATAATACAAAGAAAGACAGTTTCTACTAGGATTTTTTTCAAAACATTCCGGCTTTCCACTGAATTGTATGAGGAATTAAAATTCTACAGGGTTGACATTATTTTCCATCTGCTTTCAATCTTTTAGGCAAGAAATAATAAGAGAAGTTAAAATACAGGGTTGTCTAGATATTGCTTGTTACAAAAAACATTCACCACGTACATCACATTTTTGTCTTTTCATATATGACGAGAAAATGCACCGAATTATTTTTCGTGTCTTCCGAGAATTCATCCAACATTTCTCAAATTAATCATTTGAAAGTTACTGGTCTGTAGAAAAGGCGTGAAAATAATTAATTTAGACTCAAAAGGCATTTAATATGGTGAATGTTAAGAATCTAAGCAGCATTCCACTTTTGCTCAAACAGAAATACAAAATAACTTAAAACCCTTGCAAAATAAATAAATTCCTACATATATTACATGATTTATATCTACATTCAAAAATAAATGGCTCATTTTTAATGATTTCATAAAATAATTTAAATGACGTACAAAGTATAAATATAATAATAATATACCTACCTATATAGTTTCTCTCTATGCATATCCAGTGTTTTGTTCTGGTTCCGTCAAGTTGAGTCTGGTCCACTCAACTTTAAGGAAGGAAGGAA
>JABASI010004488.1:0-13999 GCA_019776505.1 Tomocerus nigrus | reverse complement strand
AATGCTAGAATAAAATGCTGATTTTAATGACTGGTCGTTTTCATATGGAATGAGTCAGGAGTAAACAATTTCAGTTGACAGACGTACAATGTAGTGTTAATGTATTTTTATTACGTATAAGTGCTTCAGTTACATAAATTACCGCCACCAAGAATAACATTTATCCTACAAAATTTTTCAGCTCATTCTTGCGGCTTACGGAACCATAATGTGTTGACAGCTGTGTGGCTGGAAGGGGTCCTATATGAAAGCAGTGATTTGGGCTGCAATCCGTCGTATATATATTTTTTACCCTTCTGAATGAATACAGTGCGGAAATGGCTACCATCGCCCAAAGTATATGCAAAAAGTTCATAGTTTTCGCCTAAAAATGTAATTCCGGCTGTTAATTGGCTTTCCTTCAAAGCATTCTTGAACACGGGAAACATAATAAATGGCGGGGAACCCTCCCACGGAAACTGATACCATGTTTCCACATTTTTTGTATTACATGCCTCACAGTTGGCCCCCTGTTTTCGGTGGTTGTATTTAGCTGTCAACATCATTATGGACTTGAACCCTATGTCTCCATCAAGAGGGAAAACATCGAATGTAGACGCCATGGGACAATCACCATTTTTGCATTTATTCCTACACACAATTTTAAATAGCTCTCTAATGGCTCTTAAAAAATCATTCTCTTCACCCCACGCGCTTCCGGACTCAAATACAGTAGGGCTTACGTTCAACACTTCTTTAAGCGTCACCTCTTTAGCGCGATCAAATTCCTCCTTATCTAAAAAATCAAATATGCGACATAACGCTTTGAAAGGCCGAATACCGGCTTCCCTAAAGGCATCGATATACTGTCTAGCGGCCGGGTCTAAAGTACACAAAGTGTACAAAATTTGGAGTTGGTTATCAAAACTGCAAGTGTTGTTAACAGTATATCTACATCCTAAAAAGCCAACGGTGGCGCCCCAAGGTATTCTATGTACATCATGTAATGGTGTATGCAAACTTTGAGTTGGAATGGGAGCCTGTTTTTTCCCTCTCCAATACTCCCGCTTCTCTTCCGGGGGTTTGTCTCCTTTCTTTTTGGCTCCTTGTTTAGGTTTCTCTTGGGAATTACCCGGATCATTTTTCGAACCTGGGGACGCTTTATGTTTAGGATCACGAGGCTCACCATCATCTGAATTCGGATCTTTCGGCTGGACATTCGGTGCCTGACGACGATGCTTAGCTTTCTTTTTTTCCATAAGCTGTAGACCGTTGTCAAACATGGCTAGACGACCTACATAGTGAAAGCGTACAATTTATATGTTACCAAACTGACCAAGACATAAGAAATGTAGTAATTAGTGACCAGTACCGCGAAGTTGTTCTTCCAAAAGCACAGCAATACGACCTACCCTCTGAGGCAGTTGGCCCTTCAGTTCGTCAACCTTGACAATCTGCATCACAGAAAATGCAAAAATGAAAAATTTATTTATTTATTCAATAATTTACAATTACAATTTTCAATATCAATGCTTGCACATTAAATACAATAAAATAATTACTTTATTCCAGGCCTCCGAGGCCGCGTTGGTATCCGGTTGATAGGGAATTTTTTCCAGGTTGAGAAGGGAGTGGTCTAATAAGCACGCATAAGGAAATATATCCTCAAGAAGATAATTCAGAAAGTTCATATTTCTATGTGGATTTGCATGCAGACGGTCATCGTCATCCTCAGAATCAGTGTCTGGGCCTTTCTTGACTTTTTGACCCATAGCCTTCCTCATAGATTTGGACACCCTCACATTCTGCTGCTGGCAGACGGTTAACGCGTAGTATCCGTAAGGTGACTGAGCATATAGAGGTGGCTGCTCAGGTAGATTGTCGATTTTAAGAGATGACCAAGGCTTATCACCTGTTAAATGCAGAATACACTGTAGAATACCGATGAAAAATTGGAAAGGAGAAAGTCAAAGTTTCGCGTGGTAAATACCAATGGTGGGGAGATTCCCATTTCCGTGGGAAAAGTGGGAAAAGTGGGAAGCTAAAAAGCTAAGCGGGTGGGAAAATGGAAAATTGGAAAAAGGAGTTGGAAATGGAGACTTTATTTCCTAAGTTAGCGACATACTTCCCATTTCCCACTTTTTTCAGGTGCCCAACAAAATAAGGTGGGAAATGGGAAATTATGAAACCGTGGAGAATGTTGCTGTACCTGTTCTGTCTGTTGGTGTGTTTATATTTTCTACGGCCTCTTCAACATCTGCACTTAACTCGCGGCTCCCACAAATCAAAACAGCATCAAGCACTCTACGATGAAACGACCAAAGGTCCCTTCCATTGAGGAAGGCATATACCCATGTTTTTAGTAAGTCTATGCTGTTTGTACGCTTTTTATAAGTTTCCTTTAGTTTGTCCAGGAGAAAAATCATCGCGTGTCTCCTAAACATAAATCTCGCGGATAATCGATCATCCTAAATCTTAACGCTATTGCATTATCAACCATCTCCAATTCATTAAGTTGTAGCATACCTGCAAACATGATGTACAAAGTTAATAGGCTTGCGCTGATCGACACACGTCCACCCTTGCCTGATGTAAGAAATGACAGTACCAATTTCAAGTGCTTGCAGTACGGAACTTATCAGAGCCAAAGAAAAATCCGTCTCAAACCGCCTAATTCCACAAAGTCCGGTCCTGGATGACGTAAATTCGCGATATCTGAGAAACAGTAGTTTTAGTAGCTACACAATGTAATTAGCTTTTGGTTTATTGTATTCAGAATAAGCATTGAATGGGCCACAACGAAAACTCGGAAAATTGAAATTGGAGTACACAGGATTTCGAATTTTTTATCGGGAGATTTGATTTCTATCAAATACGGAGAGTCTGACGTATAAACGCTGAATTTTACGTGGCGCCGTCCTGAAGTAATTGCAACGCCCACAACCAATACACACAAGCCCACCGTTATATAGAATGGTTATCTTACATGCCAATACACTTACTTGCACATCTTCATTTCTGAAATTCTTCAATCGAAACAAATCCAACCCATTTCCTCATTTCATTTAAATCCAAATATTCTCATTTTCGTAATTTCTGATTGAGAATGAATGGGACGATTGGATTGAAATAAATTGAGAAAATGTAGAAGATTTGGATTTAAGTTAAATGAGTAATTTGAGAAAATGAGAAGATTTGGATTTAAGTGAAATGACTAAATTGAGAAAATGAGAAGATTTGGATGGAAATAAATTGAGAAACTGAGATTTATGATTGAAAATGAATTGGACGATTGGATTGAATTAATATGAGAAAATGTTGAAGATTTGGATTAAAGTGAAATGACTGAATTGAGAAAATGAGAAGATTTGGATGGAAATAAATTGAGAAACTGAGATTTATGATTGAGAATGCATTGGACGATTGGATTGAAATAAGAGAAAATGTTGAAGATTTGGATTTAAGTGAAATGAGTAAATTGAGAAACTGAGATTTGCTTGCATTGCATTGGAGTGAATTGAAAAATAAAACACTTGGTTAAATTGAAATGGTTTGGGAAAATGAAATTTGTTTGGATTGAAGTGAATAGATACAATGAGACTTGTTTGGATTGAAGTGAATAGATACAATGAATCTTGTTTGGATTGAAGTGAATTGAGAAAATGCGTTTTGTTTGGATTGAAGTGAAAAGAGAAAATGACTTGGATTGAAATGAATTGAGAAAATAAGTCGGATTGAAGTAAATTGAGAAAATGAAAATATTGGGATTGAAGTAAATACAGAAGATGAGATTTGTTTGGATTGAAAATATTAAGAAAATATGTGGAATAAGTTGGAGTCAGGTTGCTACCACGTAAAAGTCAGCCTTTATATAGACGTCGGATTCTTCGTATTTGATAAAATCAGCATTTTATGAACCCTCACTGTGGTGACAAATTAATTTTATTAATCATAAGAATAACCTGCATCAAATAAAAGGTAAATACTAAACCGAAATTGAAAAGCATAACTGAAGATTCACTGCTGGCCAATTTAGATTGCACTCATTTGATAAACATCACCCCTTTATGCACACTTGTCGGCTGTCTCCCGATAAAAATTTCAAAATCTTCCGTACTCCTAATTTCAATTCCCCGTGACGACTAAAAAGAAATCTAAAAATTGCATGAATTTGTCCTAGCCATTCAATTCCTAAATGACATGTTACCTGGAGAGGAATACATGAAGTACGTGGGAAATATGAACTGCGGAATGGGCGTTGGAAATGAATTCCAATACGGGGATCACCGGTGTCTCCTCGTCCGGCAAGGTAATAACTACAGCATAGTAGTAGTGCTGAGTATTGGCGTAGGGAAATGGGAGTTTTGTTGTCACGGTGCCTGTTGCATCCAAATGCAAAACCGCGTTCTCATTTACACGTAAAAGTCGCCTCAAAATACTTAATTGCTCTTCAGTAAACATAGACATAACAAATGGGAAAATACTCAAATTTTGAATGTAGCCCTTGAGGTGTGGACCCTGCAGATGTGGGTAACCATCCATTTCGACTTTGCGTAAAATCAAATCTTTCATTATATCTCTATCCAAATCGTTCTCCTTTAAAGCCTAAAAATCATTAAATTCACGATTATATTCAATCAACACGAACACATTAACAAGACATAAAAAAATGGTTACCTCATCCCTTGCTTTGCGTAGAACCGTAACATTTTGCACTTCCGTAAGATTTCCTTTTTCTGTAGCTATCTTATCCCTATTCTTGTCGCCCCATAACATTCGTCTCAATTTGGAAGCCTTTTTTTGACGCAGTGTATCTTTTAAAGATTCTCGAATATCGGCTGTTAATGGTCGTTTAAACGTTTTGGTAAGGTCGTGGAGTAGAGTTCCTGTTGGACTGTTGAAAATAATGTAATATTCAGATTCAGAAATTAGCAATATTATTTGGTATAGTCACTTTTGCCCCCTAGTAACCTCCCCACTAGCCAGTGGCTAGCTAAACTCTGTTAATGGCTAAGCCTTACGTTACTGTGATGTCCACATCTGCTTTCTTTTTGGGTTTGTTACGCAGCCCAAAGTGATAGGTCATAGAACACTTATCGTGCTTGCACGCCGCCATTGCAGCGAGGTATTGGTTTCCAGCATGTTTGTCGTCGTTAATCTTATGCCATTTAAAAATAACATAGCAGCCCTTTTGTTCGTTGGTACAAGACGATAAAAAAGCTTTGTAAAACACGTTTGTCCATTTCCTCGACTGCATTCTGTATTTATATTGCCGGGTGCTATTATCCTCATTTAACTTTGGCCTTATCTCTTTCCAAGCCTCTTTGGATATTGTGAAATGGAAAGGAGCATGAACGGAAATGGGTCCGTCAACATCTATAGGAACAAAAATTTCACATTACAGCAGTTGTAATCTCCATATAAAAACGCCGAAAATACCTTTAACTTCTTCGCTTTCCGTGCTTGACTCTTGTTGGAAATCCCCTTTCACAGATGAGTCCCTGGAATCGGAATGAAATGATTGCTTGTCAGCAGCAGATGCATTACTGTCGTTTTCAACGTCTTCCGTTTCCGTTTTGTCTCCCGTTTGAGACCGTGGAGGTTCCGATTCGGAGTAGACATCAGAGACATTTAGCTTTTCGTCATATGAGCGTTGGTTTGGCAAATGTAGCTCACTCTCCTCTGACTCCTCAGTAAAGCTGACATCTATCTTTTTTCCATTTGGGACAGGTGTTGACGAAAATTGTGGACCTTGAAACCAAAATATTTTGTGTGAAATACTACTGAGAAGCCTCACAATTACATAAATGCCTACATTACTAGCAATATTGTACCCGAAAGATCGCGTGGGTGTAGATTTCTTTTTCTATTTTGAAATTGGTGTCGAAATAATTTTGGGACGTGTTTTTTTGGGGAAACCCGTTGACAATGCTTGCAAATCCATGGTTTATTTTTTTTGTTGTAATGCTGTACCCTTATATTTACGCATTCACCGTGATACCTGACCCAAATAATACAAAAAATCAAAATTCTATAGTCTGCTGGAGACTAATCATGATGTGTGATACGTGATGTGTGTAAAACGAACGTTATGCAATAAAAAACTCACCATTCGTCACATTGGTCACAGCAGATCATGTCCGATGCCGTTTCTTCATTATACGGCTTTTGACAAATACAGTGAAAGTCAAATTTTTCAGTAGTAACAGTTGCTGATTGTGCATTAACAAGAGCGGCATAATGTGCACCACGCTCGAGCGTAAGTTTACGATGAAAATCCTAGACCATGAATGACAAAATTAATACAGAACCCCTCATAACATAACTAGTAAAAAACGAACATTATTACTTACTTGCACATCTCCTTTATTGGTTCGGAACGCGGTCCTAGCCCATACACGGTCAAGAGATGTATTATATTTCGGGCCTAAACTTTTCGCTATCAAATCCCAGACAGAACCTTCACCTGTATTATCTTCCCCGAGCAAATCGGCATTACCTCTAACAACAGAAAAAACTGCCTCTGCTAAAACCTGTCCAGAGATATTCCATCTAGAAACAACGTGCTGAGTCATTTTAGTTGCGCAATGGTGAGAAGAACAATTCCAGCAAAATTTATGACACAAATGATCGAAAGGCCAAGAGAACAATATTTATATTAGCCAAAGATAGACTCATTAGCATCAAAACCGTATTTGCCCTAATTAGGGGAAAAGAAACTAATGTGTTGTACGTGCCTCCGTTGTTTATTTTTCCATTAACATAACGACATTAATGAAGGGAAATAATGTAATAAAAAATATCATTCAGAAATGTCAGATTACGAAATCTTAATGAGAACATTATTGTGGAATTATCTCTTCTTTAGCAAATATGAGTATGACTAAAAAAGTGAGCCCCATTTTAAGCAAGGCTTCGAGTGGGAAATATCACTAGTGGGAAGATAAATGTGCCAGTGGGTGGAAAAAGTAGGAAATAGACAAATTTAGTGGGAAATGAAAGTTTTACAAACGGAGAGAATGTAGAAGCTGATCTGCCAGAGGGTTAATACCGTCATTTATCGATGATGTATTATGTGGATGATTACCTCGAATTTCTTTGGGCTCCGTAATGATCGTCGATTAGTTGTTAGGTATTTTCCTCAGTATTTCCTTGAAAATATTGAACTTATCCAACTGCTTTAGTATAGAACTGGACACTGACATAGCATGTTCATAATTACTACGTAGTATTTATAGTTTTAGCCATAATGAACAAAAGTATATGTTGCCATCATATCATAATTACAGCATTTGTGTGTCACTTTATCTTGTGGCACTGGATTTATTTACTTATTCTTGCACTATTAATGGCATTGCAATAATGGAAAATGTGGGTAAAATAATGTGGGCAGGAAGTTATAAAATCCGTGTTCCCATTGGGCATCGAGTGGGAAATTCACACTCAATGTTTTCATCCGGAAACTTTCTATTTTCCTGTATTTCCCATTTTCCTACTTTCCGCAGGTGTCCAACGAAGTCGGGTGGGAAATGGGAATATCAGAAACTATGAATTCGTTAATACATCGTTCTGTGTCATTCTGAGCAAGGAAGGCCAAACTGGCCAATTTGGCCAAAATTAACTATTGACACAATAAAATACAGCATATTCAAATCTATCTATAATACAAATATGAAAAGTTTAGAAAAATATTTACCACGGTAGATAAATACTAAATTCGAAGACAAAATTCATTTCATCCACCTCAATTTCGTCCAGGTGGATAGTGGATAGATAAAATTTCCAATTTTGATCCGTTTCTTATTTGTTTTGGCAATTGAATCGTTAATTGTATCTAACATTGTTAATACCTTAAAAGAAGTACACAAACATTGCAGTTTAAACGACAGAGAAAAATTTCTGCTTTAAAGTAGCAAAAAAATGCTTAGCAAAAGCCCGCAGGTGTTATTATGCACTTATTTCGTCCACGTTTATGTTATCCAATTTTGTCCATTTTGTCCATTACATGGATGAAATTGCCATCGGGTGGATAATACAACCCTGCTGAAAACATTTAATCAGGAATCTGCATTTATCATCATTATAGCTAAATTAGCAGTGAAGACCTTTAAAGTCGATTTGCTAAGCTTGCTAGATATATGGTGTGGCCCTCCTTGCTCAGAACGACACAGATTATCATGATATCTTTAATCATTTCCTTTTACAGTTTACAATTTCAGTATTTACGATTCACGAGCAATAACTTAAATAGCTCACTTACTCAATTAAATGGGTATATAAGGCAAGCATTTGAGACATCACCATACAGTCTAAAAGTGCAGACAAGCCACAAATATGGTCCTCTCATTGCATTTGTGCGTTCTTTGGATGATTTTATTTCATGGAGCGAAATCGAAAGGTAATTATTTCTTTAATTTTGAATAAATGATTTCCCCTATTTATATTTAAACATTGCTCATTTGCATATAGACGTGGAGTTTTACGGCGACAACAGCTACGGAAAAATTGTCAAAGGAATTTATGTGAACCTTTTGCCACAAATCAGAACTTATGAGGCCAACATCCCTATCTCCTTTGTTCTTGAACTTCCGCAACTGCAAACATCAATACCAAAATTTGATTGCACCGCTAAGTCATATCTCTGCCAGATGATAGACCACACAGTTAAAATTAGGCATTCCATACTGGAAGAGGTCGTCCAAATGCATCCGTATTTAAAGCAGAATAGTACAGCCATTGGTAAAGGAAGGCAAGAACGTGGACTAATTAACGCCATTGGGTAAGACCTACAACTACACATATATTAGCCCGCACAGTACTATACAGTGTATTAATGTATATTCCAACTGATAGTCTGTTTTGCAGTATGAGGCTATCAAAAATAATAAACACCCTTTGTGTGATTCAGGAATAGCCGATAGGAAAAATCGTTAGATGGCTAATACATACTACTGCATACGTCTAATTTCATGGACAATTTTATAGATACACTCAGAAGTTTTTATACGGGACAGCCATGAATTCCGACGTGGATAAATTACATGTTGGTGTTACTTTCATCAACAATCAACAGCAAGCTCTGCAAAACGCATTTGTAGACAGTCAAAAATCTTTGGCTCAATCGCTGGAGAACATAAATGCCTATAGCACAAAAATGAAAAGTGTTATAGAAAACGAATTTAAAGAAGTACACAAAAAATTTGAAGAAATAGCCGACACAACGGAGGCAAACGAAGGGGCACTGGCACAAATTTCTTCTTACAACATGGTTAATCAATACCTGCTGTACGTCACAAGAACACTTAATGAAGTAGCAGCCGATTGCCGGTAAATTGTTATATTTACTTGCGACAATTTACATTTTTGATTTTTCACTAAAATTGATTTATAACTTTTCAGCAATCAATTAATTCCGCGAACTGTACTTACGACATCTATGGTGGAAAGCAGACTGAAATCCGTTGAAGCAGTACTACTCGACCATAATTGGGAACTAGTTACTGATAGCAATGGGCTATGGAAAATGCCAATCACGGATTGTTCCTTCAGCAACAATCAATTGCAGGTGAACATTCACGTTCCAATACGACGAAAGGGACACAAATACAAAATATACGAGGTGATTGAAGTCCCCTTTCAATTTAATGAGTACCAGTGCACAATGATTGGAGCCACCCCTTTTGTAGCTAAATTTGGAGACAATGTTATACCAATTTCTCCTCATTTACATCAATTTTGCAAGCCAGAAGAAAAAACATTTTGTCTTCTTCCACAATATGAGAAAGACTCTACAACATTTTCGTCCTGTGCCGCCGCTGTTTTTGGAGGCAAGGCAGAGGATATAACAAAGGTTAAAATAAACAGCAGACTTTTATTTAAAATGTGCAATTACACTGAACTAATTGAAGATAATAATTTCAGGAGTGCATCTTCAAATGTTCCAAGTCTAACTTAACGAGGGTCACCGAAGTGGCACAGGGAAAGGTCGCCGTAACTAATGCTAAATGGATAGAATTTATTTGTGACAACGAAGACAAGGTCAGAAAATATGATGTACAGCACAACGTGGGGGCACTGCTAATTCGGTATGCTTTTACCTTCGTAGAATATTCTTCTTACATTCTGTTTCCCTGATATTCAAAGTTCAATATTTCTTTATAGACTGTCGTGTCATTGCAAAGTTGTCGTTAATGGAGATGGGACGAAAATATTGACACCTCCTTTCCCATGCAAGGTTAATATGGACGAAATGGGAGTTACTCAAATAATACCGACGACTATGAGCATGTTAAGGTAAACAATCGCAGACAAATGTTGCATTCAACAAAAAGCTTAGCTTTTTAAAATGCATATTACTATTTTAGGGGCGTCGTTCTGGAGGAAGCTGAAGCACCTGTATCTAAACTCAGAGAGATCATCGATTTTCAATGGCATACAAAAATTCCAGTTTTGAATCTAACCGCCCCTGAACCGTACATTCCTAAATCGTCGTTAGGATTCGGGGAATGGATGGACATACACGATGAAACAAGTTCCATAGTTTATTTATGGCTGATATGTTTGACTGTGGCTTTTGTTATTCTAGCTTACATATCATTATGTGGACACCAAAGAATGATACAAGTTTGGAATCCTGTTTCATTGATGGGCATGATCCTACTGTTACCATGTGCATTAACACAAGAAACATCCGAAGTTACAATTGGAAAGGCCGCATGGCAACTTCTGCAAATAATAGAAATAGAAAATGCTGTAATCATTGCTGTTGGAACTGTGTTTACGATTATTGCATTGGTGTTCACTTGCAAGATTTTTCGCTACATTAAACAAACGTACCACTATACTAAATCTCTTGTTATGGATGTAGAAATGGGGTCGCGAAGGCGTTGAAGTGCAACATCCAACGGAATTTTGTAGTAACTTAATAGACGATTAATAAATAATTTCTTTGCATAAGAGTAAATCTCATAGACAATTATTTCTTAAATAAATGATTCGATACTTCTATATGAATTCAGTATAACAACGTGTGAGTATCTTTAAAACTAGATTTACATGTTATTTCAACAAAAATTACCCGTTACAAATGCAGTCCATGCGCGTCAATTAAATATTTTTCCGCATTTCAGCTGGCACATTATACGCAGTCAGCAAACTGACATTAATTAACTTCATGTTATTTATTTCTTTCATATTATCTTATATATGCATATTTATTACTTTGACAGTATACACAACTTTATATTTGTAATACAGATTGCAATTTATGTATTGATATTAAATTATATTGATCGAGTTATATTAAAAGAAGCCGCACACTTAAATAACACCTATCTCGGACAAAGTGGTAATACGTCTTATGTAAGGTAGGTTTTCATCCGAACTACTCGACTTTACTCATGCAAACAGCACACTCACTGCAGTAGTGCAGTATTATTATGACTTTTTTGTGTTTAAAAATAGTGAGATGCAAAGATCCATCTTTCACTGCCATGTTAAAATGTATTAATAAGGTACATTCCAGAGCCGTGATAAGTATTTATTTATTTCCCGATAATATGTATGTAAATTGTTACTAAAGATGCCAAAATATATAAGATATATATTTATTATTTTCAGATAAATAATTTATTCGTGCATAGATATTGGCATATTTAATTTTAGGAAGGTGATTTCCATACTTTTTGACTAATTTTTCCCCCTTGTTACTACCGCTTATAGGGGAACACCCCTTGTAACTGCAAGCTAGTGAATAACTAATTGCATTTCTAAATTTTCCATGACCATCGAGCGTCTTGTGTTACCCGTTAGAACTTTCTGCATACTGAAAGATCACACTCTATGGATCTACCGATGTCAACACGGCATACTTAAATGAAGAAACTTTTACTTTTTGGTAGCTGAAAGTAAAGTCTTTTTGAGTTCCATCCAAAATACAGAAAGTTTAATTATCTTAAGATCTGAATCATTTTGAACATTGGTTTTATACATACAAAATATTCTTATATTGAATAAGCATATTTCGTGTCCTTCTTTGAGGTATGACTAAAATTTAGAGTCTCACCTTACAATAAAAATTATTTTAATCGCTACGAAAATGAACTTTTTCAAGCCAAATTTTTCTGGGTATAGACTATTTACCCTTTGATTTTCCCATGTCTTGCAATTATCACAGCTTATTCAAGTTTATTTGCTATTGTCAAGGTTGGTAGGTATTTAATAAGTTTTTTGGAAGTTTCATTCTACTTATCGATGGCAAAACTAATAGATACTTTGACCAGTTGGACTTAGTAATGTTAGGAGTGATCGACTGAGAAGTATGTGGTTTTTATTTGGAACGATGCCCTATTCCTACTAGGCTGAATTTGACTTAATTATTCCTAGGAGGGTGCGCCAAAGCACCCCCAGGTTTTTGGGCCTCCTGACGGTTAAAAAATTCTAAAAATATTTTAGATCGATTTCGGGTATTTTACTTGGTGAAAAAATTTTTAAAAAATTTAATTTTTTTAAAATTTCAAAAAAAAATAAAGTATTTTTAAAAAATTCAAATTTCATGCCTGGTCGATAAAATAAGTTTCTACTGTCCTCTACACTACAAAAATTTTGGGGAATTTTAGATTTTTTTTGAAATAGCCATTAGTACTCTAAGACATATTGTTGCTGAATAAAAATAACTTTCGGTACTTTTCGGTTCAAAATTTCGAAACTATTTTTGAAAAAGGTTCAAAAAAATTTTATTTTTCAAAATTTTCGGTTAGGGAATGACGATGATCACCTAAGATGAAAAGTCCGGGACATTTCAGCGAAGTATTCATGAAGTAATTTCAAAATTTATGAACGGGGGTGGTGTCGCGCACCCTCTTAGTAGGAATAGGGTTAATACTCCAATCAAATTACTTACTAAATGAAGAAATGTTTTCGGCAATTCCAATGTAATTATTTTTACAAAATATTAGATGTTTCCTTGCAAATTGTCAAAATATGGACAGATATGCATCTATTCTTAAAATATGTACGAAAATATTTATGTTCCAAAACCGCAAAATATGTAAAATATGTAAAAAAAAATTAAGTGGGTGTCAAATTGCTTAGAAATCTACGAAAGGTTGACATCGGACTCAGTTTCGAAGTTTTTGGAATCATTTCGCAAGCATAAAAAACATGTCTTTACCTAAATATCATGGCTCTGGCATTACAGAAGGCCGTACACAGGAATAATTTTTAATTGCGTCGTGCACCTATACATACATCGTCATATATAGTCATCGCCGATTCATATCCTGCCTTGCCTAACATTTTCATTCCGATAAAGCTGGACCTATATCGAAATTAACATATACCACCCTATCACTTGTATCTATAATGATAATATTTGCAGTGAGGCGCTGGCATTTACAACTACTGTGTATGTTGAAAAACTAGTTGAGGCGTTGGAATTCGCAAGTAATGTACCAGGTGGTAATAATTGAGGCGCTGGCATTTAGAAGTGTTGCATATAATAGTAGAACAACTGGTGCATGTATATAAACGTTGAAGCGCTGGCATATGCAGCTGGTGTGGATAATAGTTGAGGCATTCGCATTTACACCTGGTGTATACAATTGTTGAGGCGCTGGCAGTTACAGCTAGCGTGGATAATAGTTGAGGCGCTGGCATCTACAAGTAGTGCATATGGCGATATTAGGTGAGGCGCTGGCATTGGAATTGAGATGGTAATAATAGGTGAGGCGCTGGCAATTACAGCTGGTGTGGATAATAGTTGAGGCGCTGGTATTTCAGACTAGTGTGAATAATAGTTGAGGCGCTGGCATTTACAGCTGGTGTAGATAATAGTTGAGGCGCTGGCATTTGCAGCTAGTGTGCGTAATAGTTGATGCGCTGGCATTTCAGGCTAGTGTGGATAATAGTTGAGGCGCTGGCATTGCTGGCTAATAGTTGAGGCGCTGGCATTTCAGGCTAGTGTGGATAATTGTTGAGGCGCTGGCATTTCAGGCTAGTGTGGATAATTGTTGAGGCGCTG
>JABASI010004487.1:0-14000 GCA_019776505.1 Tomocerus nigrus | reverse complement strand
TCATTTATGAATATTAAATTTAACATTTAAAACATGTAACATTTAAGACACCAAATATTTAAAACATTTCAAATGTAAAATATAAAACGTTTAATATGTAAAATAAATAATATTTTTAAGTATATTGTGAAATAATAATGCGAATAGTACTATAGATATGACTTCTATTCCATCAGATGTAATCCAAAAAATTCGTGTGTATGTGGATTAAAAAAACACTCTAACTCCCAAATGGTAGCCAATCGTTTTATTTGTGCAGTTACCGGTTTCGAAAGATTCTTTGTCAAACTGCTGAAATTTTTAACTTTGAAATATTTTTCAATCAATTTTTGAACATTATAAAAATCGTCTATCTGGACGGATTGATTATATGTATATCAAAAAGATATATATGTAATCTACAAAAAAATATTTAAAAATTTAGTTGTTTAGCCAATCGTTTTTGCCAATTCATGTAATGTGTGTGTATTTTTTGGGCACACTCATTTCTAGAGCTGAAAATAATGGTCTGCTATGAGTAGATTCTATGCGTAGTATAATATTTCTGTGGTGGTCTCCTACTCTACCTATTTTTTCGTCTTCGTTGATGTCATTATTTCTGTGGTCGATTGAATTCTATATTTTTATATTATATATAGGACCAAAATATTTATTTAGCAACTATTAATATAATTCGCGGTTGTAATCTCCGTGTACAACAACTTTGCAAGTTTGAGTGCCAAATTAGGACTGTTTATTTCTATGAATGTGCAAATTTCAATTGTTTTAGAATAAAGCACAGATTGACATAGTAAAAATTAAAGATAGGTAAGGTCACTTGGCGCGGTAGTGCATTTCTAGAAAGATGAAATACTTTATTTATTGTATTAAATTAGGTTTTACAAGTTTGAATGGTGCTTATCTGTAAGTATCATAATAATAACAACAATTAGTGACTTTAGATTTGAGGTATAGTATTACAGTATAGGTAGGTACACAAACACTTTATTTGTAAACACGCTGACATTTAGTAGTAATTATTATTAGTAGGTATGTGATATGCACTCCGCTACTCCGCCGTGCATCTCTAGTACAAATAATATTAAGTTGACTTTACATGACGTCACCCCTCGCTCAGTAAGTCGCAGTTCTAGGTTAGTCGGATGCTTTAATTTAAATCCATAGCTCAATGAATTGCTCATGTCGAGGCTGCGTGTCACTCAACTCTTATCCTCACCCATGCACTGCTAACAAGGCTCTGTGTTCTCTACCACCTTGTACTTGCTGCAAACAGGAAAACCAAATTCGTATCCAATTTATGTACTCCCAAATATTATATTCTAATGTTAAGTGGAAAATGTAAAAGCATGAAAAGCAAGCAACAGCAGTGACGATTATACAACGCATGCACTAATTAATATTATTTTTCTATGAGTATTAGGAATTATTTATGGAATGTGCTAATTTAATTGAACACAGTCAAAAAGAAACACCCAAAAATATAATTTGTGACAAATCTCCCAGCCAATTCTCAAACGCTCATAATTTCATTCAAAATAAAGTCGTTTTTGCAGATACATAATTATCTTATGGCAAAGTTGAGCTCTAAATAATTAAAATGAATTCTAATTAGTCGCTGTCACATAGCATTTTTAAAGCCTTTGGACATTTTGGAATAATATTCGCGATTATTATTTATGAGTGACTTGGAATGGAGGACCAAGTTTTTAATTGCTATTTATTAGTCATTTTAACTTACCACCCATTTATGCTCGAAGCAGTTTTCGTGTGATCTTGTGTGGGTGCATGAGATTCCAAATGAATTTCTTGCTTGCTTATACTTCCAGGTAATGGATCGTCCAATGCCAGCAGCTCGTTTTGAGTGAACACGAAATCCAGCAATTTCCTCACCACCATCATCACCACCAACTGCATACAAGAAATGGACAATTAAATCTGATCAGTTACATATTTATTATTAACTTAATTATATTTAATATCCGATGACTTTGTCCGAAGGGCGGAAGAAAACTTCCTGCTAATTTCTTAACTGCATTTGTCCCAATCTTAGAATTTTTCGAGAAAGCCCTTAGGCGCAAAATAAAAAAACGGCCTTGTTTTGGATAAATAATTATTTGGGGTATTCATTGTATTGAATACAATTCAAGTACAATAATCAAAATCAAAAAAGGTCAAAATTTAGAAAAAATGATATTAATCGCGTCATTTCACAATTCAAATATTGATTTATATTTTAAATTATAATCGTAAAAGGTATTTCTGGATTATTAAAATAGTGAGAAAATTACCATGACTGGGAAAAGGATGGAGGTGGTTTTGATGGACTTGATGATCCAGAGGAGGACTAAGCAGAGGATCTGGATCAGAGTGAAGAGATGAACTCGGGCGAGAGGGACCTCTCTCAGGTACTTGTGCTCCGGCTGATACTTGACAGGCATGAAGAACAGGAGGATTCGGTGGAACAGCTCCATGCGCAGCAAGGCGGAGAAGCCCATGTACAGGAACACGCCGTACAGGACGGGCATCGGCACGTGCCGAAGAATCGGCGTCATCAACACCGAAATGCCGACCGTGATAAATATGAGCACGTTGGATACCCGCTGCTCTCGTACTCCGAGAAACTGCGGCTTGTCACCTGGAGCCGCGGATTCGGATTCCATCTTTAAGGAGCCAACGTTCGTGAGTGACTCGACAGTGGCAGCGACAAACCACGGCAGACCCAAGCAAGAACACAGCACGATCAAAATGGCCAGCACAAACAAATCCAAATGGTAGCCGCATCCTTTCTGCATTTTAAAATATTAAAGACATTAAATTGCGAAAATATTTTTGTTTGTTTCGTGATGAAAGTATTTTAGGAGGAATTGCCTTCAGTTTGTGATCTTTTCTGTTAACGATGACCGCTGTGATCTGTTGATCCATGAAAATCAAAATGGTGGCCAAAACAGCGGGTAAGGCAGCGGCGAAGATGCTCCAGAACGGGTTCTTCCCAGTTGGACTAATTATCCATCCTCGATTAGGCGAGCTGGGAGCAAAGTTTTCCGGGACTTCCAGTTTTGGGGTTTTAATTCCGAAGAACATGTCAAGGCCGGACATGGAGACGATGGCAAGGACGACAGCAAAGTCACTGACGATGTAGCGGAACCAGGTGGGGAAGAATGGCGACTTACGGAACTCTTTCAAAATGAACGAGACGAAGAATGTGCCGATGAAGAGGAGGAGGGACATGAGGAAGATCGTGTGGTTCACGTCCGTCTCGATATCTCCGATCTCATCCAAACCCACGTCCTATTTGCCATCACCACAAAACACTTTATTTTTTAATTCTGCACAACTACACTACAACGCAGACAGATATTCAACGAATATTAACAATACATGTAGCAGTTATTTACGTACTTCATTGTAAACTTCATAGTCAAAGTTGAAGGATTCAATCGTCGAATTGTCCATGTCTGATGTAATGTTCCCATCCGCCAGTGTGTAGTTTTGTAAAGAGGGTACCGAATTATGGCCGTGGTGAGAATGGCCAATTAACATCACATTTTTTATTGCCTGAAAATAATTAAATTCAAATTATTAAATTAAATTCAAATTATTAAATTAAATTCAAATTATTAAATTCAATTCAAATTATTAAATTACTTTCAATTTATTAAATTAAATTCAAACGACTTTGTAAACTAAAATATTGAAAAAATTAAATTAAACTGATATATTTTAATTGAGCTAAAATAACTAAAATCATTTAATTTTAACTAAAATAAATAAATTGCAACTGCACTGTAATTAAATTGAAATAATTTAATTAAATCAAAATAGGAAAACCAAACTGAAATAATTAAATTAAACTAAAATAATTAAAATAATTAAGTCATGTGCATTAATTTAATTGAATGACAGGTTATGCTTCGTTAATAAATGAAATCAAAATGTGTCTACTGCTGATAATATTTTGGTGGTGGATTATCTTCTATATAAATAATAAGGAAATGAGAAGGTCGTAGCCAGACACTTACTTCGACCATGAATATACAAGCAATGAGTGTGGCAAAGTTGTCTTCGGTGAACCTGGTGATGTAGGAAACGAAGGCACTGGCATCCGTGGCCACAAGGATGAGCAATGTCAATGCAATCCAAATGCCAACCCACAGACGGAACTCTAGGTAATTCAGATTATTTGACCTAAAAATGGACATCAAACGCTGATTAACACTTCTCGACTGAAATTAAATCCAAATGAGATGAGTGAGCAGACTTACTCGCAAAAATTGACCAGAATTTTCTCGAAGACTAAAACGGGGCCTGTTGATCCAAGAATAATTAGCGGCTGCCCAGAAAACAAAGCGAATCCAATGCCACAGACACAGCCGGAGACCATTGTCTCCATGGTCCCCATACTCTTGTGCGTCGCCACTCCCATCAGACCCCCAAACGTGATCATCGGCGTCAGGCAGGCAAAGTACAGAAACAACCAAGTGGCCAAACATTGCAGAGAAAGCGCGTCTTTCACGTCTGATGGATACCTGCACGTTCAGCAGCATACAACAATTAAAATTCACGCCCACCTATTTATCTAATTGATGAAATGGAGTGACTGTACGACTTTATTGCATCTAACTAACTCCTTCTGAAAACTCACCAAGGCAGTTTACGTTTTATATCATTTATAAAGCCGCCAAAAAATTTCCCCGTTCTGGTCAGACCATCGTCCTCGTTGCCTCCGTCGTGCGAGTCTCCATCTTCACTACCCGTCTGTAAATTTAATTTCTCATTTAGTGTTAAAGTTTAATTTTCATTAAACCTAACATCATTATTATTTATATTTCATTTGAATATTTAATTTAAGCTAATCATAATCAATCGTAATCATCAGACGTGATGGTTACAGTCGTATCGTATTATGTTTAAGGTCAGTGGACTAAATAAAATTGCATATATTTATAATAAATATAATTATACAGTGACCTAAATTTATACAATTACATGTTTTACAAAGTAAAATGTAGACATTATCGCTCCTGCTGCTTAATTTCTTTCTCTCACAGCAAAAAACGCAACAATTAGTTAATATCTGTAGTATGGAGTATTTTAATAAGTTCCTAGCTGTGCCACTTGTATAACAACAATAATAATATGCATGAAATGATTTGACACTTGAATAAATCAAATTTATCTGTACTTATGCCGTCACACATTTTGCAGCATATGCACCTGCATTACCACCATACCACTACCACTGAGACAGATTTCAATTTAAAAAATGTAACCTACCTATCTTATTTTGACTGATTTAAGTATGTATATTATTATTATTATATATCTCTGTATTTCACCGACCTTGTCTCGACCGAACAAAGTCATGGGCTAATAATAACAAAAATTAAAAGATAATTACGTGGGTTGGGGGTTCAAGTCGAATGGAAGCATCCCAGCTGGCAGGAGGAAGAATATTTGTACTCGACAAAAACTGGTCAATAGCCGAGAGGAAATCGTCTTTTTTCTCTGCCTTATAAGCCGCCTCCTTAAAATTCGGATCTGACATCAACGTCCCAATAGCACGGCCCAGTTTGATGTGATCGCCTCCCTACTCACCAAAAATTTTATTTATTACTATCGCCCATTTACTCATTATTACAACAAATATTATAATTATTATATTAATATGTATACAATTATTATAATTATTAATTATTATATCACTATACATCACAATTATAGGCATAATCATCATTTCATTTTGATGAATGAATAGAATCAAAAGAAGCAACAAACCGGAGGCGTTAGAATGACATAAACAAAGCGGGTGGGAAGTGGGACTTCGGTCATATTGCCAAGAATAGCTGCATTTTTTAATCTGAGGAAGGCAGCGATGGGGGTTTTCAGCAAGTTCAGCTCTCCCACCATGATGTTCGCACACTCAGCCTTTGCTGGAATCTTCCTCAAGAACTGAATGTTTTTCTGTCAAATCAACAAACGTTTCATTAGAATTCATTTGCCATTAAAGTTCCAGAAATATACTCGGGTTACGATAGAGCACCGACTGCACGTGTTCTAATGTACCTATGTATATAGTTACCATAGACCATTTCATTTTCAGGCTAAAATAATTAGATGCTCTGTGGTAACCGGTGACCAGAGAGCACGTGCATGTGCTCTGTCGTAACTTAGATCGGAAATATCAAATTGAAAAGGTAAGAGGCATTTATTTAATTCTACTTTATTCGGGTCTTTCTGAGGCTCCGGACGATAGACAACGGAAGAGATACTTGCTCTTCGATAGAAATCACTTCCTTTTCTTGACGCTATAACAAAACCAGATTAGGATTTACTGTATAAGAATTGCTTAGGGGTGGCTCCCAGTGGCCATTGTGAGAATTCTCCAGGCAATTTATTAGCAGAAACCCTTCACAGATCACAAGTTTTCACGAGACGCTACGAAACCTTCCTCGAAAATCGGATTTGATATTATGTGGACACGCGAAGACCAAAGTATATAATTGTTTTGAGTCGGAAGGCAGTTGTCGACAAATTATTTGCAAGGAAATCTTTAAAGCCGTTGGCAACTGCCTTCCAACTCAAAACTATTATTAGGCCTTCGGGTGCCCTAAATAATATCAAATCAGATTTTTGAATAGAGTTTTGTAGCGTCTAGTCAGAAACGGTGAGCTGTGGAGGTTTTTTGGTAATAAATTACGAGGAGTATTCTCACAAATGCCATTGAGAGTCCCCGTTTAAATATTAGGAAAGTCAGTGGTGAAATATTATCAACGCAGACTCACATGTGCTGTCAGAGCGCTCCTTATCGCCGTGCTTCTTTTTCTTCTGCATGAATTCGGGGAGATAGCTGACTTTTCCAGAGGCTTCGTAGAGATGGACATGGCGCCTGAGCAAGGTTTGCAGCACCTTGGCTCTCTCCGAGTCCAGAATGCACGACGTCTTCGCCCACTCGTCGACGATGAGACGGGCGGCTCGCTCTTCGCTCTCGCAATTCAAATCCAACATCAGCACCGTCTTCTCTTGGATCACTGTGCGAAGGTCGTGGAAAGACTTGAGAGGCACTGTGGGCACGTACGGCTTCGACCATCGCTGACCTCCTTTCTCAATGTCCTCTTCATATTTCACCCATCTAACTCAGTCAACAAACGGAATCAAGTAATTACTGAATACTCACTTACCAAATATCCTTTCTTGGGTATAAATATAACTACTCTGCTCAACAATACTAATAATAATATTATCATAAAATAGTAATATTAGGCAGTTTGCGTTGAAGATACTTAAATAGATTAATTTCCACTGAGACCAGCGGCGTCAGTTCTCAGTCGCCGTCCGCCTTTCCCCTCACAAACCAAATTTACCAAATACTATTCTGTGGACAAATAGTGAAAGTGAGAGTAGTCTTGGATGTTGGAAATAATGGCGGCGCTGTATATATTTTCGTTCCATTTCTACCAATTTGCCTCCTGGACAACGAAAAGACTTCCTGCAGAAACAATTTTGTGACTTCGCCGTTTTTGAAGTTAAACTCAGCTCGAACTTTTTCCAAAGCATTCGGAAACCGTTTACTATACCTAATGCAATTTTTTACGCGCTTCTTTCAAACATTACTATTTTATGTCGTTAGTTATGACATTGTTGATTGCACAACTCCAGTTATAATTTCTGGTGGCAAAACATATGAATGACACATTTTAGTTTGATTTTGACTAGTCAGGTTACGTTGGGTTAGGTTAGGTTTATTTCCACCGAAAATACGATTTATGTGTAAGTTTCATCAAAAAGACATTCGTTCCACGCCAATATTTCCTCGCGAACAGTTTTGGTGGAAATGGTGAGCAATTATCGCGACTACTTGCAATCTTTAAAAGGCATTTATTTATTGCCACGAACACTCTTTCCGTGGACAGTTTTTGGCGGTGCCTTTAGTAGAAATTTGGCTTAAGTGTAAATAGGATTGTCAATTCCCCTTTCATTGAATGCATACGAAATTGAAAGTTACGCAAACTGCCTAATACCAAAATGAGCGTTCTATGTAGCCATGCTTTTATAAATCCTATGTCCTATAATAATGCAATTGACAATTTTTATATTTTCAGCATCTGAAGTACCCACTATACTATTTTCAATTTCATTTTTCAAAGTCTGGAGCCCAAAGCTGATTGATGACAGATTAAATAACGACACAATTAAAAAGTGGCGTATATAAACGTTCTAAAAGTTCTTACCGTGCTGCTTCCCGCCATTCAGATTTGATGCTATTTTCTCGATGGAGTTCGGCCATTTCAATGAAAAGCGGGTAGACTTCATGAGGGCCATCTTCGGCCCAGTCTATGCTCCGATTACTTCCCAGGGACTCATCCCACGTGGAGTTGACCATTTTGAATCCTGATTTTAATTAATGAATAGTTAAATGTTAGGAAATATTTTAACTGTTCTACTTTAGAGTAAAGCAGACAGGGACGAGAGAGAACGTGGTTTGAACATGATAAACCTCTCGGCAGAATTAATGAAGTCGAGAGGAAGGGAAGAGCTTTTATAATTTAAGTGCTTAATTGCTACATTTAATTATATGATCAACTAAGTAAGTATGTAGGTATACAAGTGCAAATTTTAAAGCATTTAGGACACTTGTCATGTCCGAGCTGATATCTTTATCAAATACACGAGAGTGATTTATTGGCTATTGCGAAATCTAGTTCAACGCATAGATTGCCTCCCTGCCTTTTTTGCCGTCAATGCTGTGCCGAACAGATTAGAATATTAAATTTAATTAATGGACGTCCCCTCGCCATTACCACACACCACACACTGCTACATACCTACATATAATATTTTCAAATTTTATTATTTAGTGTTCAACGGCAGAACTTTTGCTTTGTATGGAAATATTTGTTATTCCTTTTCCATACTCCTACATAGCATCATTCATCAGTTATTCCACAGACATAGTATACCAAGACTCCTGCACTTGTTGTCACTGTGAAATGGGAGAAGGTAAGCCTGTCCTGGAGTTTGAAAATTAAAATATCGCTTTATTCCTACGGGCGACAAAATCTTCGTTTCTGTCGCCAGTTGAAAAAATGGTAATTTCCAAACTCCCGGACAGTCCTACCTTCTCCCATTTCTCTATGGTAGCAGGAGTCCACGAGCCTTGGTAGTAGTATACATTTATCTGCCTGAGATTCCTTATCATTCTCAGAATTATTCCAAGTCATTATTCTAAGAAATAATATTAGTAAATAAAATTTGCATATAGATAAGGACACCTAATTAACGCTATCATTTGACTCCCAAATGGAAAATGACTTTTCCGAAAACGGATGTCATGCACAATTTTTCCACGCACGAGTTTAAATCTGAAATTTATTTTTTTGTACACTTTAATGCGGAAGACCTCTATTATTTATTTATTCATGGTCATGCTGTTTGCAGATTTAAAAAGTAATGAAAATGAGTAAGTACCTGATATCCCAACAGAGAGAAGGCAGTAATTTCTTAGAATATGTGAGGAAGCTACTTGCTTAATTAAATTGTTATGGAATTGAATGTAATGTAAAATGGGCTTGGCTTCAACTCTGGTCAGAATGAGAAAAGAGAATCGAAAGAAGTGGCTAGTGCAGTGGTGTGAGGGAGTGTGGAGATTTGAAGCGGAGTGTTGTGCTGGTGGGACTGAAGACTGATTCCAAGCAGCAGCAGCATAATATTTAATGATATGTATTGGAATAAAGTTTTGATTATTCGAAGAGATAGATAGATGCGTTTAATGTGCTCCACTTAAAAAAGCTATGCCTTGCCTGCCTGCTCTGCTCTGCTCTGCTCACTTGAGTCGAAAGTCCTTTTGGCTGGCTGGGACTTGGTTGTTTGTTGTATTATGATGATGCTGAGGCAAAGAGGCAAGTGGCAGATGACGACTGAGTGACTGATTGATATACACACACACTGTTACTACTAAATAACTAACTAACTAACTGCTCTCCCTCCCCATCTCACTCAATCCAATCCTCTGGAATGTGTCTGTCATGTCATGTGGCATATTATGCACACGTTTAGCAGAATAGATTAGACTCAATTATATCATCTCTCACTCTCATTATCCTGCCCTGCCCTGCCTGCCCTGCTTGCCCACCCCAAGGCTTATGCACTTCCATCTTATCCACCCGAAACAATTCCCTCCCTCCCACTCTTACTCACCGCAAATTGCAATCTTAATATTGCCCGTAAAATAAATAGGCAAGATATTAAAATATCCCCCGTTCCTCTAATTAAACTAATTTAAGAATCAACTAAATAAAAAAATTAATTGATTTGGGGACATATTATTTCAATTATTTTAAACACCAGTAGCTAATTTATGGGAATACAGTGTCTGTCTGTCCCAGGCGGTCAGAAAATACAATATGAAGCATATTAATGCAAAAGGTCAATGGGTCATCCGATTGACCCCGTTTTTGAAAGGAACCTCCGCCCTGATCCCACTAAGACATGCACCTACAAAATTTAAATGGAATATTTCAAACTGTTCAGGAGTTAGAGCGTTACAACGGACAGACAGACAGACCTAACATACGGAGCTTTCTCATAAAGTAGCTACCGCTACTTAATAAATGGCACTACTACCTATAATAATAATATACTTATTTACTACCTGCACGTTGCGTCATGCCGAAATGCAATTGCTCAAAGAAATGCACACTGCAACTGAAATCCTGTTCTTCCAGAAAAACTGTTAATTACACCCAAATGAATTTACTGCAGCCAAACTACCTTATCTCGCTTAATAGCAATTCCCTCACCATCTCATCTCGATTGAATAATAAGATACCAATCAGTCAGAAGGTCAATTTTAATCAAGTTTTACACATTAGCACCCACATCACGTTGCTAATCCTCTCAGGCGAAAGTCTAGCCATAAGAAAGTCATCTCCTTGTATGCCATGCAAATATTTATTAGCAAGCCGAAAACTAAAAATAATGAAACGAAGGAAATAATAGTCGCAGAGTCATTTTCAATTGGCTAATAAATAGAACGGTTGTAGTCAACGACGTTTAGAAATTAATTAACTTTCAGGTAATTTTATATTTGCTGAGATATTCTTTTTAGGAATTTACTTGGGGAATTACGAGAAATTTTGTTACCACTAGCCACTAATATGTGCTTAATGCTCTTGCCCTGATGCCCTGCCTGTGCCCAAGCAGAAAGCGAGCCTGGCTGGACTTCGCTATTTGCATTTACCCAACTGCATATGTGCTGTTGGACTATCGCAATTTATTTATGAGATCCGTCTTTCATCACTGCACTGAACTTGAACAAAGACGCTGAAATACTTTTTTGATAGCTAGCCAGGGGAAGGTTCAGTGTCCACTTTTGACTGACTAAATTGGCCAAAAAAATGAAAATTCAGTCATTGCAATTTTACTCCCGAATTTATTCATGTTGCATAATTATATAACAATACCTATATATTAGTAAATATATGTAAATTATATTCCAATTTTACTTTCCAATTTCAATTTTTGACACAATTACCAAGGATTGAAATGAGAGTATAAAAATAATCCTATTGTTAAATCAGCAACTTATTAAACAGCAACATCCTAAACTAATAATTTCTATTCCCTTTTAATTAATGAAATTTTATTCGAAACGAGGGATTCCAATAACAAAATACAAAAAACAGCCTGAAAATGGTGGTTTCATTGTTTTAAATCTTTATTATTGCTTTAAGTTTCCATGCAGAATGAAAAAATACTTTCTTTTATTAATTTTGACTATTGTATGACATAGCCAGTGGCAACTAGGCAAACAAAGGTTTTCATGTCAGCCAGCCACTAGGCCATTTTAGTCACTACCAATTCAGCCAATAACCAACTCATTTGCATATTTTATTCCACTCTTTTGTTGTATGTAATAGAGTCATATCATCACTCAAGCATTGGAAGTTTTATTGGATAATCAATCACGGTTAAATATAGCAGGATTATTATGATTAATATGAGAAGCTTGTTGTCTGGGCATTCTGAAATGCAATATGATAAACTTGAACGGAGGCAAGCTGCATTTATTGTTACTCTAACATTTTAATATTATTAATTTATTGAAAACAGAAGAAAGCTGATATTCAGTACGTCATGCCCTGGTGCAAGCAAAGTATAAGCACGGTTAAGGGTACCTCAGCTATACGCAGATGTCCTTTTTCTCAGATTCCTGGGAAGTTAGGAAGTTGTAATATTTTATAAAACGTAGGCCTTCTCTGTCCCGAGGGCGAGTTGTGAGTTTTTCCCAAAAGACTGTCTACAAAAGCGTCAAAATTGTGTTTTGGTGGAGTGGGAGTAATACATGCAGTTTTGACAAAAAATCTTATTTCCCCGTTGTTTGAAAAGATATAAAAATGATAAAATTCAAATAACCAGTAGCAAAGGCGTCCTTAAATTTTTAAGAAATCAGTTGCCCCCAACTGGGGAAATATGCATTCTGCGTAATGCATTGTTTTAATCAGCCCTTCGCCAAATTTACTACGGGGTGCATGGCCACAAATACTACATTACTATATAATACATCCATTGGGAATGTTTCCGTGCTCACTGTAGTATAAAGACTTGCAATGCAACGTAATGTAATAGCTGAATTGTCAAATTGATCGACACAGAAATAAATAAACGAGTTCTCCCTCAAAATTTTAACGGAAGTATACATGTTATAAGTCATCATAATATTAGAAGTTCACATTGGTCATCACCATAATGGCATAATTGTTTTTGATGTCACATCAATGTCATAATTGTGGATTTATATTTAATTCAGATTCCTCTGGCCAAAAAGGTTTTTTCGAACAGCCTTTTTGAATACATGGCACGTGTGCTCTCGATCGCTGAGGCAGCCTTAATGAAATGGGGATAAAAATAACAAAATCTGGAATGTCTGCTTAGCTATTGAAATTAGATATCATTGTCGGAGCGTTCAATCAAAGCCATGCAGTGCAGACAGTACATACCTAGATGTTCCTGGAGAAATAAACATCGAAATAAAATTACAAATAGCTAGTGGAAATTAACTGAATAATTCATAATGAATTGTAGGTAATAGAAAAGGAATATTATGATGGGAGATGAGAGGAGATGGATGTGTGGGGCAGAGGCACGGCGGGCTTGGTATAATTTTCGTGAAAGAAGGTCGACATGTCAGCATTTGTGAGATTGACGAATCAATGAATGGACGGACGTTCGGGTGCCGCTGTGAATATATAAAGAACTAATCAGCATATCCAGTCAAGCAACTACGTACGTTCATATCAAGCCATAGACAAGTGGAAATCCATCACACACTGAATACACTACGCTTGATTTATTATTACCCAACTTGTCTTTTTAATCTCTGTCCTCTACACTTAAGGTTAACCATTAGCTAATAGTCCTCACTCACTCACTGCAATTATAACATTATATCTGTGTATGTACTAATTTATCCAAAGCACCATATTATATGATTATACTACTGTAATAATATGCCTGCCTAATAATATTATTATGTATTATTTATGTGCATGTTCTGAGAATTACTCGCGTTTCACTAATAGGCCAATACTCATTAGCATACAGAAGACAGAAATGTATTTTTAATTGGAAACAACAAGAACAGCGTTGGCTTAACTTGGCTCCATTTAGCCCCCTACTTTTCCAAAGCACGCATCAACCACACAGAACAATACAAATTATTATAGCCACATCGGATAGCAAGCGTTTAGATACTTACAGGGTGACCACTTTTTAAATCCCAATTTCAGCATTTTTGGCAAAAGATTTCACCTGTACACTGAGAAGTGAAATAATCTATGCAGACTTAGCTCTGCTAATGATTAAGGTTTTAAAGCTTTTAAAATTCAAAATATATAAATACAAATATGTAATTAGTCAATTGGAAATGTATGAGACCGGTGAGATTTCCACTATGTACTTGCCTGCAGAAACCACAGTTAAAAAATGTGTTGACATACATATTT
>JABASI010004486.1:0-14001 GCA_019776505.1 Tomocerus nigrus | reverse complement strand
TTATTCTAATTACGTTCCTAACTAAAATACTTACATACCTACTACACAATTTACAACTATAGTTTTTCCATCATGACGATTGACTAAAAAACATCAGCCTTTATAATTACATCAAAGTTATGCTACAAAAAGATCGAAACACTTCATGAGACACCACTCTGACACTATTCTGTTTCAAGTCATGAAGCTGGTAACGATTACTATACTCTTCACAGGGGCCTATGTAAAACTCATCTCCTAACTGAGGGAAAACCCTCTGAAAACGATAAAACCGCAAGATATATTCATTAGACATAGGAATGTTTGGGCCAAGATGGCATTCTCGAAAAACGATTCGCTGACTCCTAATTCGAGGCAGGTTTAAGAGTCCCCATAGATCCGAATAATTATAGGATGATAAAATAAGACTTCGAAGCCTAACATGCTCGCCCTCCCAATCGCTGTCATATAAATTAAGGCCCCAAAGACTAAGAACGTCTACACTGGCAGGGATTTGGTTCAAATCTACCTTTAAACTCCACCCATTGTCGCTTCCTTCTAAATGTAATAATTTTAAACAAGGGGTTTTAATACGAGAAATAAAACTTGTAAAAAAATGTGCTCTTCTTAGAGACAAGAGCCTCAATTTCGGTAAACAATGATATGTCGGGACCAATATATCACCATGCGCTCTAACCCCCAGAACTTCTAAACTTTCCAAAGATGGAGGAAGTTTAGAAAGATCAATATGCTTGTTATTTTTATAAGTAAATTTTAATTTAATAATGTTACAATTTATTGGCCACGTGAACGATACCCCAGATAAATGTAAATCTAAAATAGTCCCGGTAAAACTCGACCAAGAATACACCACAATGTTAGTAAAAGATACAATGCTAAGACATTGCGGGATCGTCGAATTACTAAAATCAAAAATCATTAGGCAATCGTCTCTATTTATTCCTCGCTGGACTGTCCAATACTCGTAATAACTCCGTAATGTTATTGATTGCAAATTAGAAAAATTGAAAAGTCTTCCTAAATCGAAACGAGTTATCCAAATATTATTAACATTATACGCCGCAATCCCTTCTAAATGTAAATTTTCAGGAGATATCTTAATAGAGGTCTCCCTCAATTTAATCGAAGAGATATCTCTTAGACACCCAGAAGGGATGCGCATTGGCTTTAGTATGGATAAAGAAGTTTTAAAATCTAATCTACCTAGACAGCGAATCATCGCGGTCCAACTCTCGTCACCCTCACCAACATCATCAAAAATAGTAGGGGACAAAGAAAGCGTTAAATCAGTTAAGGATTCTCCACATTCAAAGATAAAAGCATCTAGATCTTCCCTAGCGAAAGAGACAATAGCCGATATAAAAGTATAGCTAGTAAATTCGGCCAAAGAGGCCAGGTCATTGAGATCGGATAAAAACTTAGGGATAACATTATCATTATCAGCACTAAAAGTTATTTTGCTTTTTTTTCGAAAAATAGGCCAAAGAGAATTGGCCCACGAAACTGAAATCTGCCGAGAAAGACGCAGGCTATCATAATCCAGAAATTTCCCCAGATGTTCAATTATGAGAGGGTTAAGGAGAGGATGTTGACTCGCCATCCTAGTACAAATAGAGTCATTTCAATCCATTAGCAAGTTTAATTTCTGGAGACGTTAAAAGTTAAATACCAAATAATAAAAAAAAGGGGAATACGAACGATAAGGATCCCGACCTTTTCTATTCCGCCTACTCTCCAACAGAGATTCTCCATCTCCAATTCAACTCTCTTTTAAAATAAACCAAGTAACTAGACTGGAAGTCATAAGTGGAAATATTTTCAAATGCTCCATTTTGAAAGTGATAATTTGGATTTGAAGAATTTTCACCTCTGGCCGAAATCCAAAACTCAGTCCCAAGCCTTGGAAAAGTTTTTTGGAATAGGCAAAATTCCTTCACGTACTCCGTAGTAAGCATAGGGTCCGACGTATATGTACAAAATCTAAATGTCAAACTTTGACTGTGGAGGCGAGATAAACTTAACAACCCAAAAATCTCCTGATATCAATAATTTGAAAGCATTAAGTATTTTAACATATAAGGTTCTCCTTTAACATTGCTATCAGTAAACCAAATCCGATCTAAACTAAGAACCTCTACAGTCGCAGGTATATAATTGAGATCTAACCCTAGCATGGAATTTATCGGCCCCGACAAATGCAGAATTTTCAAGTTAGGAGTGGAAATCGTTTCGGCTATCTCATATATTGGATACCCCATTTGAAGAATTAACCGTTTTAAATTAGGGAGACAATACTTGTCCTGTGCAGTTACTTGTTCGAAATTTCGAGTCCCATTAATTTCTAATGTCTCAAGACTTTGAAGCAAAAGTGACACATTCATGAATTCGTGTTCGGAACAAGTATATCTCATATTAATAACTTTGTTAGTTAAAGGAGTATTAATAGTTTGACTTTCGACAACAAGATTAACAATTGTTCCAGTATACAGATGAAAATTATAAATGACAGCCCGTCTAAAGGCTACTATATCCAAAACAGGATTAATTGAGGGATCGCCAAACCAAAATGAGGCATTTACATCTATTTCCCCCCATTGTCAACCATTGGCTGGTGAAAGGAATTTTGAATACTTAAAACTTTTAAATTTCGGAAATCATACTGACTATTTATAACGAAATTGTGTATACGATTCCCATCACCATCCAAAAATTTCACCCCATCTAAACTTAACACTGTTGGCGCCGGTCTTAAACTCCCAATCTCTATAAAAGCATTTTTTAAAGTAATGGAGTAAATGCCATATAAACTGTCATCATGAATTCTAATGGGTCGTGTCGAAATTAATGAAGTTTGCTTCCTAGGTTTATTTAAATACCGAATTGCTGCAGTCCAAAATGCATCCTCAGACAAAATTTCATTCTCTGCAGGATCAAAATTTAAAGGAGAAATAGCTAACGACAAGTTTACCAGCATAGGCCCCCGTCTTCCAAAAAAGGCTCGCAGTGCTTGTAAACAAAAAGGTGTTTCATTGGAAATAAAAGTGAATGAGGTTATGCCTGATAACCTTGAATTGGGATTTACTTTTTTCAGATAGGCTAGTGGCCCTACAATATTATTAGCTCGAAACACTGTTTTAGATCTAGCATTTAAGACTGATTGAAGAGCTCCCAGCCATATCTTCGAAACCTGAGTGCATCTTTTCAAATCTGCATATTCTAGGAATCCTCCGATGTGATTGATTACCACGTCTAACATGAGCGGGTTCTTGCCTTCCAACTCCGACATTCTATTCCAAAAACAATTTTTACATGGATAGACAATCTACCGTCACGATGATTAATATTAGATAAAAACAAAACGGGAAAAGGATAAAGCATAATAAGCAAAATCACAGAAAATTACTCTTATATAGCGGGTAATAATGATTGAAGTTGTCATTTCCAGCTATCGAAATTTCCTCAAACGAAAGGAATAAAGAACCTCGAAATACAGTTTTAAGGTAACGATACTCTTATCGAACATTATATACAATATAAATAGCTAGTTATCTATCCCAATTCGATGACTTCGATAAACTCTTCTTATTCTCTGGCCCTACCCATCGAAAATAAGTTCTTTTACTATAGCAAACCAATGTCACCAACTTCCCACACTCTAGAGAAAATAGTTTTCAAATGGAACTCCATTCGATAGATCGGAATAAATAGTCAAAATTCTTGAGTTAAGCAAAAACGAAAATTAAATAAAGAGCAAAGAATTATTTTAGCAAGACAAGAGTTGCGGTGAATATACTTACTTTAATTGTTGAATTTCCCCAACTAGGTAGTAGACAGGATAAGCTGCAATAAAACATTTTTAACAACTATCAGCATCATCATAGAAGTCGCTAAACCAGACAACTACCATTTCTCTTTTCCTTTTCTCCTATTTCCCTGAAACGGATTAACTATGTTCCACGAATAAAAGTAACTATATGCAATCCGAACTGACCATTAGTTTTTGACGAGAAAGTAATAATATACACCATAATAAAAATATAAGGATAACGTACCTTTTGAATGGTTTTTGAAGCGTTTTCCGAAGATCTAACCGCAACTGCAAATAAAAAATAATAATATTAAAATTTTAGGATACTAGGGCTACACACTTTTGTTTACTTCTTCCTTCTTTCAATAGATTTAGTAGTGCTCTGCAGACTAATAATATTAACCATATTTAATTAAAGTAGAATGTATATTTTAATTGGATAAACTGCTCCCAATGAACGTTATTAAATCATATGGTAGGTTACCTGAGTCTTTTAGTAGGCTGCAATAAGTAGTCTCCAACCCCAAATATGAGAAAGAATGATGAAGGATACTATAAAGATCGAAACATTTCAGATTAAAACCAAGACTACCTCTAGTTCAATTCGAAAAAATAAAATACTTAATAAATAAATTTTATAATTTAATATCGTTTGTGCCTACCTTCCTTACGAGAGAGAAGAAGGAGAGATCGGAATCAATACCAACCTTTTCTAACAATTTTAATTACCACTAACATAACTAAAACGTCAAATACATTTAGTCTATAACCATACAAAAGAAAATCGTTATCTCAAAAAATAAAAAAAATTATTAACCTCCTTTGGTAATTAATGAAGAATATGAACAAAATTATAATTGTCATAGGCTGGATGTCTTACTATTATCCTCGCTTTTAGTATCATCTAAACTTTCCGGTCCATCTCTTTCTAGTTTCGCTTGAATCGCGACTGCTTTTGCTACCTTTCTCCTTTCTCGGGCATACATAGCATTCCTGCAATCCATAATTCTACTACGATCTTTTTGAACAAAAAGATCGGGATTCAACTTACACATTGGAATGTTAGGATCTAAAATACGAGAACTGAGGGTGAGTTTTGGACAAGTAAATCTTTCCAAATAATCTATATCGAAAAAATCGGTTAAGGGAGACATCGTCCTGAAAGGAAAATCATTAAAAGATGGTCGAGTCGCTTCTAATTTAGGCGTTTGAAAACAATTAGCAATCATATTTCCATTTGCCTGCATGTGCTTGTTATGTCGAACTATAATGCCATTAGAAAGTTCCATAATACTTCTCTCAAGCAGCTCTTTTTGAAATCGAATGGAAGCCAAAGTGCGGTCACAGGTGACACAAAAATAACAAGTGGATGGGAAAAAATGTCGCCCTGAATATATAAGTATTTCAGGAGTCAAAATCTGCTTACACTCTTGATACTTTTTAGGACTTTTAGAAGAAAGAAAGGTTACAGTATCGGAACATAAAATACAATTTTTAACGGCTGATCTTTTTCGGGAAGTCATAGTAAACTTTTTAAGACAGGAATTTGAAATAACAAAACGAATACACCTAGTAGGTTGGCTTTCGATGCGGATGAGTCCTCCTTCAAGTTTTTATAGATAGAAGAACGGATCTTCGTCTGAAATTATTAATTAAGTGCTGTCAATTTATCAAAGATAGAAAAACAAGTACGTGTTTTTTAAGACAGTGTATTTTCCACAAGAAAATGTCAGTTTCATAACCTTTTTAACAAATCTTTATAAGAATAAGCGTCTTTTCCAAACACCAGAAGCGACATTTTAAGTTACAGCCGGTATTAATACCTACTTGCTAAAAATTTATGATTATTAAATCAGAAATACACCCATGAGATATTCTCAGAGGAACAAGGTGGATTCTAATGAGCTAAGATTAATAAAAAACATCAATTAAATTAATTAACTAATATTGCCTATATACCCTCAGGAATTGCTATCGTTCTCCCGTTTCTATTCTTACGTATAGAAAGCAAATGTGACGACCAATTGTCACCTTCGTCACAGTCGTCTTTCCTTACTCATAAAAATCCCTTGGAGAAAAATGCTACAAATCTATTCTCAATTCGAAGTATTATGTTGACACGGCATTTTGTAGATCAATGAGTACTCCCTATTTTCTTCTTTTCCCCAAACTTATCATACTAGTCCCATAAGTTATGTACGGATACCTAATCCGGGATGGCATTTGTTGAGACTAAGGATTGTACAATCCGGGACACTTCAGTCAGTCCTAATGCAACAAAAAATGGAATAGAAAAAGGAAACAATCCACTAATGACTCTTCATCCATTTTTACTATGGGTTTGCACTAGTTAGATGAGTATCTGCATGAGCTACAAATGACTGAATGAGTGGTACAAGGCGGAACAGAAATTTTACTTGTGTTTGCGTTGCATTGTGCTGTTTTCTTCGTAAAGGTACGAGTTAAAAGAAAATTTCACGCTTACCTTTGATTAATGAATACCTGTTCAAGTACTAACAGTTTGAAACCTTTCGGTACTTTAGACCCTTTTGCATTCAGAAATGAACAATCTAGTTTTTCTTAAAGATAGGCGGCTCACGTTTTCATTCTGTTTATTTATTCACTCACTAATTGTTAGGCATTCATGAAAATATATGCGAAATTATAAATACACTACCTAGATACCTAACTTTTAATTATCTTTGATTAGCCCGCCCAATTATCTTTCAACAATATTGGGGCAATGGCTACAGAAACCTAGACTCAGTTGGACTAACAATGACTAATTTCAGAAAATAACATCCAATGGGCTTGACAGTACAACATGTTATTATATGCAAGTAAAATTCAGTACTTGAAGACAACGATAGTGTTTTAGGCTAAATGAAAAATTACTCGTTTGGAGCTGATTAGACTAGATCATAAAGGATCATTAGGGGCCGAAAAGAGTGTCTGACTTTCTACTCTATTAAATTAATTGCTAATCCAGCCAATTACACTCACAGGAGAAAACAAATATGAACTATTTCCTTACACTAACTTACTATTAGACAGTAAATGTGCCCTAAAAAACAACATAAGTATAGACAGGAGACATAGCTTTATATCAGTTTAATAAGACTTTAACTTTAATAAGACTTAATTTTGTATTATTTCGATGCAACGGTGGTACTTTTGATTTTTAGAATGGATCACACGAGATAGAAAAATTAATTCAGAGTTGTGAGCTGAAAACATGCAGGCACGTATTATAATCCTTTCTCTTCCCTCGTTGTATTTACGTCAGTGCTATTTACAAAAAAAACTTTCTCTCTACAATTTAATCAATCTGCAATCAATCAAATGATTATTTTTGAGATTGTTGGATACTATAATGGTGCTGGTGTAATTTAAATTGCAGTTCACTCATTGTCATCGCTTACCTACTATTTTAACTATTCTTACTTTGGTAATTCTAATCTGTTCATATCGTAAATAAGAAGTAAAAAACGCACATTTACACGACAATTATTTATTTCCTTCAATCGGAAAATTAAATAACTGCTGCAATAATAAAATCTAGCAAAGGTTGCTATATAATTCCTGAAATCCGTCATTGATCCTTATTATCGACAAACAATACTTAAAAAACATCAAAACAAATGCGAGAATCATTATGATACGTTCATTATATGTAAGAATTGACCTGTGGGAGTTTTTCTGTGCTGGAGGTTATTGATCATCTAATGTATAAAGGCTGTACATAAATAACCTCGACCCGAACAGAGTAATAGTAAGTTTTCGCACATTTCCTTTAAAAATATCTCATTTTACGAGTACCTACTTTAGAATCTACCTGCCAAATATTATCATAAGCTTTCACTGAGATCATTATTATAAAATTTCTCAATTTCCTGTCTCCGTATGAGATAGAAATGATTATTCCAAATTATAAGATTCCTGTTAATTGAATCCATCTGTGCATCGTCGTTTGTAGGCACAGATTTTATATCTTGGCGCGTTTTTCAACGCTGCCGTACATAAATTTTTAACTCTCTTCTATACTTTGTTATTTTTAATTAATTAAACGCTATTTTGACAAATTTTATTTGCTCTTTTTTACGCTTAAAATTGACAATAGCATATAAACTTGAGTTTCCAACATAAACAAATATCAACTACGAAGGATTCTGGAGTCATGACGAGCTGAGGAAAGACGAAAAAATTTCTGCCAAAAATCATATGGTTGAGTGAACTGTATTTAATATGCGTATTAAATAAAGGAAGGTGGTTTGTTTTTTCACCTAACGTTTTCACTCAACCACGAACTACCAACAAAAAATAAGGCAAGTAAATTATCCCACCCTCACCTATCTACAATAAGTTTTGAAATATCACAAATCGAACACCAAAAACTAATGAAAATAAATTACTCGAGGGAACAACTATGGAATCTGAGGGGCGAAACAAGACACGGACATACGGAGAGCCTGGACATTCTAAAATCAACAGGATTTCTCAAATACAGAGGAAAAAGAGCGGGGCAATTAAATCGTCTCAGGGAAATTGACAGGTGGGCTCACCGGAAAATAAAACTACAGACACCCAGAACACCGTGTTATACCGAAGTGAAAGCAGATGTCAAAGCAGAAAAATATGATTTCCCGAGTGTTTTCCTCTCTAACGCAACGTCACTTAACAACAAGAAAGAAGATTTCGAACTACAATTAGTAGAAAACGACATTCAAGTAGCTATAATTACTGAGACCTGGGAAAAGGGTAATTCTAATCTAAATATAAGTAATTATATTAGGTATGAAAATCGGCGACAACTAAGAACGGGAGGAGGCGTATCTGTATACATTAATGATAAAGTGCCTAGTAAGTGTATAAGTACTATTAAAATACCTGAGAACATTGAAGCCTGTTGGGTGTATGTAAGACCGCAAAAGTTACCAAATAGTGTTGCTGGAATAGCAATTTGTGGGATTTATTATCCAACTCCATGTAGAAATGCGACCGTGAACTGTGGTAGGGCATCATTTACAGAAATTAGTAATTTTCTGCAGTGTTCTGTTGATTTAATTCGATTACAAAACCCTAACACAGGAATAATCATAGCTGGAGATTTCAACGACTATAACACCACAAATGTAAGTAGAAATTCCGGTCTTATACAAATTGTCAAATTCCCAACTTATCATAAAAACGATGGTTCAATGTCTAGCCTAGATAAAATTTTAACAAATATAGCACAATACTATTACAGCCCGTCAATATTGCCACCTCTAGGTAATTCTAAGCATATATCTGTATTATGTAAACAAAAGCTGTTCTATCAGGTAGCAAAGACAAAAACCATAAAGAGTTCAAGACCACTAACTGAAACCGGGAAAATTAATTTTAATAATTTTCTAAGGCAAGAAACGTGGGAAGATGTTTTAAATTCAGAAAATGTAAATGAAAAGGCTCTAATATTCAATGATAAACTCCAATCTTATTATGAACAGAGCTTTCCTTTAATTACTAAAACCATCGACCTAAAAAACAGAATCTGGATCACTCCTAGAATAAAACAGCTTTTGGTAAGGAAAAATAAAATGTATAGAAATAACGACCAAAAATGGAAACATGTTCGAAATATAATTAACCGTGAAATACGCATAGCCAAATCCTTAGTACGTAAAAGAAATTCTGATCTCATTAGCAAATATTGTAAGTCATGGCACAACCTAATTAAAACTATATGTAATTCGGGTAACGACCCGACTTCTCTATTCAGCAGTATATCGCTGATTGTAGACCACAATAATCCCCCGTCAATTCAGGAGACATTAGACATTGTTAATAAGCAATTTGCCAAAAATGCAACCACATATGAGGGACTGCCTGACAATTATTTACCATTGGTGAGAATTGAGTCTAGTGTACCTGCTGAACTATCGGAGTATGATGTGTATGTGATAATTAACAAGTTAAGACCAAATAAGTCAGTACCGCCTAACACTATACCAATAATATTAATTAAGGAGTTTGCAATGGAACTATGTTACATTATCTCACACGTAATGAACTCTAGTTTTAGTGAATGCATTTTCCCTGAAATATGGAAAAAGGCGACAATCACAGCATTACCAAAAGTAACCAGGTTACAATCACTCAACGACCTTAGACCTATCTCAATCACTAGTCCTTTCTCTCACATGCATGAGACAGTAATGTATGATAGACTACAATCCCAGGTAGGTACTTATATTAGTAAAAATCAATTCGGCTCGCAAAAAGGGTGCAGCACCGTACACTACCTAGTCCAAACATTAGAATTTGTATTCTCAGCCTTAGAAAAACCTGGTACTATTATTATTATGTATATATTCGATATAACCAAAGCGTTTGAGTTTTTGGACCACCCTTTGTTAATTAGCTACTTATATAATGATTGTAAAACTGATTTGCACACTATTCTATGGCTCGCAAGTTTTTTGAGCAGGAGAAAGCAAAATGTAAAGTGTGGAAATCAGTTGTCAGATATATTAGAGTGTAGTTGTGGCTGCCCACAGGGAACGAAGACAGGAGGACTTTGCTTCTTGGCCCAAATTAATCCAGTTCTACTTAAAATAGAACATAAATATGGAGGTGAATTTTTCTCTTTAGCCGGCTTTGTCGACGATACAGTAGTCGTAGAGAAAGTTGTAAATAAAACTCCAAAGGGCCAAGAAATGCTAAATGATTTCTCTGAATGGGTCAAAGAAAGAAAAATGAATTTTAATCCGAAAAAATGTGGGTACCTAGTAATTGATTTTGGTAAAGATAAAAGTGTAAGTAGTCAATGGAAGTTTGAAATTGAAGGCGAAAAAATTTCAAAATTAGATCAAACCAAGCTACTAGGAATAACAGTAACTATAGACCTTAAGTGGGACTTGCATGTCTCTAATATAATAGAACAGGGCTCATCAAAAATGTTTATTTTGCAACACCTAAAGCGACACGGCTTTGATAAAACTGAACTTATCCAAGCCTACAAGTGTTATATTAGACCTATTCTAGAGTATGCATGTGTTGTCTGGGGCCCTGCATTAACAGTAAAACTTTGTTTAGAACTAGAAAATGTACAAAAACGAGCTCTGTCCATAATACAAGGTTTCCGAATTACAGAATCAGAATACAATCACTGGTGTGTAATTTTAAATATTGAGAGACTTGAACAGCGAAGAGGTATCTTATTGCAACGATTTGGAATAGGTATCCTTAATTCAGAGCGTTTTAGGAACATGCTACCCCCTTATTATACTAGCAAAACTGTCGGAAGAACTAGACAAGCAAAAAAGACCCTCCTCCAACCAAACAGCGCAAATATAAAAAAAAGGTATGAAAACTCAACTGTACCAGCTATTGTTAAATCATTAAACGAACTGTATGACAACGAAAAATTACAAATGAGCAATAATATTGTGTATAGAATTTAAGTTATTTATAAGTTAATTAAGTATAACTGTCCTGTCAAATGTAATATGAGTTCTACTTCAACTGCAAAGTTGCCAGTCTCTTTTCTGAATAAATGCCATACATACATACATACATGTATGAAAACTCAACTGTACCAGCTATTGTTAAATCATTAAACGAACTGTATGACAACGAAAAATTACAAATGAGCAATAATATTGTTTATAGAATTTAAGTTATTTATAAGTTAATTAAGCAACAGAATATTGTCGAAAGCTCGAAAGTATTTTAATAAAAAACTATTAATTTAGCCTTTAACCGTTAAAAATGAGTTATTATCAATTACAAGGCTGGAAAAATGCAAAGTATAATATCGACGATGTTAGATACAGCTGGGCGTTGCAGGTCAGACAGTTTTTCTCGAAGATAGGAATGGAAAGGATATGGGACAATGACAACTTGGATACAATTGTAAGTAATCGCACAACTCTCATTACCAGCTACAAAATTTACTTAGAAAACCTCGACTTAAAACAACGATAGGGAGAAACATTATATAATTTGTAACTTACCTACTTGTGTAACCTCAGTACTAGCTCAGTTAAGATTAAACCGTGACACTTTGTATTCGAAAGGCAAAACTAGAAAACTGACATCTTGTAAATATTGTAGCAGGGTGAATACAAACTGGTTTCATATATCTTGTGAATGTAATGGCTTGGTGTCTACCAGGCTGCAATACAATATACTCCAAAATGGCGATGTTATCCCCCAGGAAAATAACTTTTTGTTGACGCTTTTTGATACGACTGATGTAAAGCAATATTTTAATATTTATAACTTTATCCTAGTCGTAACGTCAGAAATATGAATTGTCTCACCTTATCACATATTATAATATAGATACTTTTTTGCCACTCTAGTTAATGTCTACACTTAGTATTATACAGAATTGACATGATTGTATGATGTTGAACGGGCGGAACCCTTATTCGACTAAATAAACAAATAGAAAAAATACAAATACAAATATTTCTCTCTACCTATTTCCTTTTTAGAGTTTTGTAATGAGAATGGTTTACAGAGTTCGTTACGCTATTAAGGTCTACGCTGTATAAATAACATTCGTATTTTTTAATTAAACTGCTACGATGTTTTTTTGATTTCATTGACATCGTTTAATTGCCATAGATACTGCATATTAATTAATTCTAACATATCTCTGGCTTGTGAAGTCCAATTATATTCAGTATTGTTAGAAGTATGTATGTATGTATGTATGTATGTATGTATGTATTAATTGAACAAGGACCCGTCCGCCCAATACATTGTACATGTCAAGAATTACACTTAAAAGTAAACATTATTGCATCTTCGTCATAGCACTTTAAGATAATAATATAGATTGAAAAATAGATTTATACATTCGTTTTCAAAAATATTTTTTAAATAGTTATTTGCGTTGATTTCTGGGTTTTCGGATTCCACAGGAAGATATTTTTTTCTTAGCTCACTAAGGTTTTTGCATTCAACGATTGGGTGGTACAGAAAACATTCATGTTTGTGACATAAAATACAAAAAGTTAAATCATATGTAACTCTATTCAGGTATATTTTATCTCTATCTAATCGTATTTGCGCATTTACAGATTTGATACTAGTTGGTATATTAGCTTTAATATAGTTAGCGGAAGTATCACTAGCTGCTAAACTTAAATATCACGGTATGGAGCTTGATTTCTCAGCCCTTTCTATAGCAGTGTTGCGTAGGTGTTGTATTGTTAGAAGTAAAGTTACTTAGTTGGTAAAAACATGAGCTGACTAGTGAGTTACTTTCCTTAGAGAGGATTCTTATCCAAAAGTTTAAGAAATTCTTAAAAATCTGTAATTTTATATGGGTAAAGCCGGTTTCCAGTCTAGTAAAGTATTGAGGTGTGGTACATGGGAGGTTGAGGGATCCTTTTAGGAAAAACTGAGGGACTTGTTCAAGTTTATCTGCATGAGTAAGGGCCCATATTGATGAGCCGTATAGAACAGTAGAATTTGCGATGGAATCAAATAGTCTATTTCTGGAATCTGAATTAGATATTCTTCCTTTGGATACGGTAGACAAGATATTAGCACAAGCTTTTTTACCTTTGCTGATAGCTGATTTCGTTTGTTGGTTGAAGAGGCGAGACGCCGAGAATATAACACCCAGGTACGTGTAATTCTTCACTACTTCAATGTTTTCGTTGCCCCAGACGAAAGTGTCAAAGGGCGCCGTTCGTCCTGTTTGGACACAACCAATGTGTTTCCATGGATTATTTGGGGGCTCATTAGTACATGTGGCAAAACTTGAGGTTTTTGTAAGGGGAACATCGAAATAGTCTACGGGACGTAAACAAACTCTTTCCCTATTATACACTGGCCGTACTGGAAAGGTGTGTTCCTTCGCTAATGCCCATAATACCCCTGGAAAAAGTTGTTTACGTCCAGTAGACTATTTTGTATAAAACCTGAAGTTTCGCCACGTGTACTACAAAGCCCCCAAATAATCCATGGAAACACATTGGACACAACTATAACTTTAGTCTTTTCTAGGTTGACCCTGAGGTCATGTTCCTCTAAAAATGATTTTAATATGTTGATTTTCTTTTGGAGTTGAGGTTTAGTTGTTGCTAGGAGGACTTTATCGTCGGAAAAAAACAAAATGTGGATTATTAGTTGTATTTTCTCTTTGTTGTTCAGAATTCTGATCCCGGAAGTTTCACTGCTTGCGAGTTTTT
>JABASI010004485.1:0-14001 GCA_019776505.1 Tomocerus nigrus | reverse complement strand
ATATGTACCATTCGGAATTCGTATATGTACCATTCGGATGTCGGATATGTACCATTCGGCGTTCGGATATATACCATTCGGCGTTCGGATATGTACTACTACCCCTATTCAAGGCAATAATATTTATCTTAAATCATTCTGTATACTAAGAAAGTAATACTTAGTTCCATTCCATCATGCGAAGATTTACATTATCTGTATACTGCTGCTGATTGCTTCCTGCATTTCATTATGAAATGGTCTATTTGCAGTAGAGACAGCAGACAATAATATTAATCTAAATCGCCTCTCTGATTTCTAGGAATTGCGGAAAAAGTCTCAGGATTTTGCCGTAGCACTTCTAGGCCACACGAGGACATCGCATGAGCTGCAGGTTATGTTGAACTTTGACCCTAACATTATGAAGGACGATGATAGCGAGAGCGTGGAGGATTTGGTACCCGATGAAATACATGAATGCGGACTTTCAAGGCTTCGCCTAGCTATAAAATATAAACAGAAAAAAGTAATTTATCTAATAGCTAAAGAATTCTTTGTTATCTTCTCATCTTGGAATGCGTGTTAAATGACCTTATTACGCAAGCTATGCCGGACTGTACGAGGGATTTGAATTTCTGACATTTACATTGAAATTGCACCTGTTTTCAAATCGACAAGGATATAAAACGGTTGGTGAAAATTGGAAATGTGCAAAACGTACATACCTAATATTCTGATCTACCTATTACAATCATAAATCAAAGAGTTATAGAGTGAAATTAAATTATTAAATTCTACACACACGTAAAAAGAAGTTTTCTAAAAAAGGAAAAATCGTCTCGTTTCTAGGCTGTAGAAATGCAAACAATTCAAACGATTAAAACTCTTTGCTTCACAAATTTGCAGCGTTAGATCCTGAACATTCTCATTTTGGATAATAAAACCAAGCGTAGGGTCTATCCACTACGTCTTATCCTTGTCGATTTGAAAATTTCAAAATATTCAAAAGAAGATCGGCCGTCAAAATTAGCCGGATAAATTGGCCAGTGCTCAAATTGGCCAATGGTCAAAACCAATGTGAAACAATTTCGGTCAGCAGCAAAAATTATTTTAGTCTAGCTACTAAAAGGTCATCTTTGCCACTACCATTTTAGCCTCTAGCCAGTGGCTAATTAGACACAGGTGTAAAGCGGTGTAAGATGTGGTGGTGTATTTTGGCAGGGACCCTCTCTGCCAGTATAATTTTGTCGTAGTAATTAATCGACAGAATAGTAAAGTTCATAACATTGGAGGTACTATATATGCATTCCACTGTCTTAGTGGAACTATATATGAACTCATATATCCAGAATAAATATTTTTTGTAAACATGTTCTGTTCTTAATTAATAATGATTATTACTACGCCTACGAACTTTACTATTTACTTTTGAAAATTTTTATTTGAGCAATAATTATTTTAGTTTTAGAGGTTTAATTTTTTTTGAAGTTTGTGGCTCATCCATGGGTTCAACAACTATTGGCAGCTATCTGGTACGAAGGTCTTCCAGGATTTCGGCAGAAATCAGCAACCGGGAAATGCATGGAAATTGGTCGAATAATAGCTACATTCCCTTTCTTTTGTTTGTGGTACATGCTGGCCCCAAAAACTCAAACTGGCAAATTACTTCGAAAGCCCTTCATGAAATTTCTTATTCACGCTTCCTCATACCTTCTCTTTCTCTGTGAGTGAAATCAACATCAAATTTTCATCTACTTTATATCAAGATTTTATATGAAGCACTTAATGACATTTCCACCACAATTACTAAATATCTTGTGGAAGAATCTAATCCATCCGGCTATGAAATAGTAGCGAGAATATGTTGAAAGGAAAAAGCCTACAATTTTTTAATTTGTTTTTTTCCCAGTGCTTTTGATTTTGGTGTCTCAGAGGGTCGAGGAGCTAATTATACAATGGTTCGAGCAGCGACACCATGATAGTGACCATGATGGCATCGTCGATTCCACTTACAAAATGAAGCACCGCGGTAACCCACCTCGTTTTCTTGAACTCTTCGTACTTCTCTACGTCATTGGTAAATTATTAAAAAATAAATAAATTGAACTTTTTGGAAGTATTGCATCTTCGGGTTGAGTTCATCCATGACCTGTATGAAACCTAGCATTCGTCTCTCTCTTTTGCTCAGAGTAGCACAGTTTTGTTATCAAAATGCGTCACATACAAAAATCAGAATTAAAACTGTCTAGTGTTTTTTTGCAGAATCTCCTTTTGAAATTAGAGATGAATTTCTGGCTGCTATACTGTTTTTCTGATATTTTTTGCATTTTGACACCATTTTGAAAAAATTTTAAAGCGTGATAGTTTCTTGGATTTGGTGACTGTCGCACACCACACAATACGCTCATGTAGCATGTTTAATGTTCTGAGCGGAAAAGAGGGTTGAATCAGCAACCTCGTTAAACTGGGCAATCTTGATTTTTTGCATTTTTTTTGCATCTTTTTTTTTTGTCTTCTTACCGGGCTGCGCGACTTAAGCTTAAAAGTAATGTCCAAAAGGTGCAGGATTTGGCCCCTTCCTCCACACCATGATACTTGCTGCTTTGACAAAATGGTGTCCACATTGTAAATTGTAGCAGCTCCCACTTAACATATAGGCTCAATTTAAAATTTTCCAATTATTTTATGCCCCTTATTAGGATTCATTTGGGAAGAAATCAGAGAGTTGTGGAGAGGAGGCTTCATGGCTTATGTAAGCAATCTCTGGAATGCCATCGACTTCCTTAGGAACAGTCTATACGTCATCGTGACCATTCTGAGAGCATGGGCCTACATTGGTCAGCGGAAGGAAATTGCTGAGTCAGTAAAAAAAATACTTATGTTTATGCCATTATAAAAATTTAACAGCTTTATTTCAATTTCACAACCGTTTTAGACGGCAATTGGCAGGAAAGCTAAAGAAACTTTTCAGGCGATGACAAAGAAGATATTTAGCCCAAGCAATTAAGCTACACATACTTAGCCGCTTACATGAATGAATATACAAATAATTACCTAGCTAGCTGATAGCTAATAAGCCACAGAGTGTAATTTGATGGTGACTTGAATTTTAAGTTTAATCTTAGCTGAATTCTTAAGGGATCCGTTGAGAGCTTACATCCCGAGGGAGGAATGGGACGATTTTGATCCACAACTTATTGCCGAAGGACTTTTTGCAGCTGCCAATATCTTCAGGTCAGATTTTCAGCATAACCCCACTTACGGGATTGACCTCATCCCACTGCCCTTGAATATCACGAGCGAAAATTAATCCCACCATCACGGTTAATAAGAAAACCATTATGATTCCTGGAGCCTTTATTCGTGCGACTACTATATTTTTAATAATATTATTAGATAATTATTTATTGGCGTGCATCCATACTCAGCCTTGCGGTTTTCTGTTCTAATGAGCTTTTTTAAGGTGCACGTAAATAAGTCTATTGAGTCTTATAAAATCCGGAGTTATATCCAATGAAGAAAAATGTTAACGGGCAGTGGAAGAGGACATGACTAGAAAAGTAAACAATTAAGACAATGCATTTCTTTTTATTGGCAGTGCCTTGAAACTTGTGCATACGTCAAGCATCAATCCGTACCTGGGTCCTTTGCAAATATCTCTAGGGCGAATGGTCGTGGATATCCTCAAATTCTTCTTTTTCTATTCTCTCGTCCTCTTTGCCTTCGCTTGTGGTAAATTTTCTATTCATGCGAAATCTAGGCTGTAGTAAGTACCTACCTATTATTACTGATGGAATTTGTACGCGCAGTAAATGGGAACCAACAAATTCATCTTTTATCCCCCACCTACCGATAAGCTGTATAGTTAGTACGATTTAAATTAAACTGGATAATGCCTTATTTAATTTGTTCCTCACTTAAACACTTTATTTAAATACTTACTTGAATATTTAATTTCTAGTTTTCCTAATCGAATTAAGAATCCACAATATTTTTTATAATTATTGGTACGTCGGGAATAAATTCAAAATAAAAAATGGATAAATAACTGAATATGCGGTGTGATGACAAAGGTCTGAACCAACTATTGTGGTACTTTGCGGATTTGGAGCGAAGTAAATGTTACAGTTTGCCTGGAGGCCTGCCGGACTGGAACAAAAATGCAGAAGCCTGTATGAAGTGGAGGCGCTTTGGAAAGTGCGAAGAATCTTTAGCGGCAAATTAGTTAACTTTAGACGATTGGGAAATGTTTTACATGATATTGACTATTATTATACCAGAGACGCCTCATTTATTTTTTTGGATTTATTGATGTCGATAGTCGGCTCAAAACATGTTCATTTATTTATCTATTTAGTATATTATGCATAGCTAGTAAATAGTGATAATAAGAATGGGATGCAGAGTGTCCAAGTCGTAAAAATGTTACTGTAGCTAGCTAAGGGATGAAAAATATGCAGAACATTATTGTTCACTGTTAAGTATCTGTAGTCAGTCGACAAGTAAAATATTTCTGATGAAAAGTTTAAATAATTTAACTAAATATGTACAATATTTGGTCGTTTGAGTCCGAAAATTGCATTTTTGGTTTGCACGGGGCCGGAAAGAAAAATTCATATCATGTAAAATGTTCCCCTATAATTATGGTGCTAAAATTTATACCATTTTAAATTGCAGTTTATTTGAGTCGTCGCAATCACTTTTCTGGGCCAGTTTTGGAATGGTCAGTCTGGCAGACTTCGAACTGACGGGAATCAAATCTTACACCCGCTTTTGGGGCCTTCTCATGTTCGTACCTTCATTTTTTCTATTGAATATCACAATTTATTTATTTCATTATACAAAATTTTAATGTACTAGCCGTATTTGATTTGCTTAGATAAAGAGCAACTCGATCTCTGTTTACTCCACGTTACATTATCTCGAATCTACAGGAAATTTTTATTTTCCATCTCTAGGTTTGGCTCCTACAGCGTCATAAACGTCATTGTCCTCTTGAATCTTCTCATTGCGATGATGTCCAGTTCGTATGCTGCTATCACGGTAAAAATTTCTATACTTCACGTGTCACTTGAAACTTTTTCTCCCTTTTCTGGGCTCTTTATTTGGGCACGTTGATAATCTGAATCGTGAATTTATGATAAAGTCTGATGCAAAATTGTGCTTGGTTTGAGATTTAAATGTAATTTTTTATGTTTCAGGAAAAAGCTGACACAGAATGGAAATTTGCCCGCACCAAATTGTGGCTGAGTTATTTTGACGAGGATTCTACCCTTCCCTCGCCTTTCAATTTATTCCCCACACCAAAACAACTGAAGAGACTTTTGGCTCGCTTTATTCCCACAAATTCAAAGGGTGCCAAAAGTGCCAAACATGTATGGCCATTGCTGTCAATTATTTTGGCAATACCTTGTTAATCGCTTTTTGGCTTGATTAATTTTTAATGCACATTAGGCTGAATGTGTGACATCTTGAAATTAGATTAGATACTATTATGTATATTATATTCTCATGTCGGATTTCAGTTGGAATGAAAAAACTCCGACGCCTCAATTCCCCATGGCAATTGAGGTCATATTCAAAATGCTGAGATTTTTATTCCAACTTAAATCCGACGCGAGTGTAAGTAGGTAGGTATTATAACAAGATTATATCCAGCTCCCCCGTGCGACTGAAAACCAATTATATAGGTACTCCTGTTAATTCACAATTTAGATTATACTCGTATATTATATGCATATAAAGTTAGATATTTAAAGTATTTAGCTAATAGGACATAGTAAATAACGTTTACATACTTGATAAATAAATCATTGAATATCCTAAAGTTAAAAATGAAGCTTGTAGTCCCGCTTGCGGCTGGCAGTTAACCTTGGACCAGTCACAATAAATGCTTCAAACATAAATGAGGGTAGATTTGTATGGTATTTTTTGCCAACTTACTGTGTCTTTATAATTTGGACTGACAAAAGCAGCGGGAGGCGAACCAAGGCGAATTGAGAGAGCAGGCGCGGGAGTACACGGCGGTAATGAGGGCTCTCGTTTGGCGCTACGTCAGTGGCATGCAGAGGAAGGCGGAAGAAACGATGGTCACCGAAGACGACATCAATGAAGTCAAGGGAGAAATATCCACACTGCGCTTTGACCTCGTCGAAATGTTCCGAAGAAACGGCATGAATGTTTCCAATCTTGTCAATCGACGTGAGTAACTATCACCAAAAATTGCAAATTAAGCTACCGTAAGGTGCTGCTGTTGATCATAAATATCAACATTGGCATCAAATTTAACGTTGGAATTAACTGGGAATTGCAATTGTAGCTGCTGCTTTAACGAAAAAGACGCGAGAGTGGGAGCGAAGACTTTTCCGTGGATTCCATGTTACACCGGCGGCTGGTGAAGAAAATATCCTGCTGAATTTTGAAGGGGACGGAGATAACGACGGGAAGGGAGAAGACTCTCACCAGGACAGTGGGGCCGACAGGTTTCGAAAAATGGCGAGACTGGCTCTTCTGAACAGAGACAGACTCGCTCGTCCACCCAAACACTTGTGAGTGACCTCTTCGTCAAATCCAATCTATAAAGTCTAGTTCAAAAACCGGGTTTTGTATTTAAGTACGGTGTTAATTTCAGGTCACACATTGGGCGATCTACAAGCAGCGAGTCCTTCAAAAGCCGCCAACTGCTCAAGACAGCTATGGAAGAAGCCAAACGGATTGTCATACACGAAAAGTCCAGTCCGTCTCCAACGCCGTCGAATGGGTCAAAAGAAACGAGCGAATCATCGGAGCCATTGAAACCTCAACCCTCCGCGGGGCTCCTGTCCATGTTGAAGGGCTCGGCAGATAGTGCCAGAGAAAATTTAATTAGCAAGTTGGCCGTTCAGGGCAAAGATTCCACTTCCATTGTGTCGCCACTTGTCAGTCTGTCGGCGGAAAATCTTTTGACTGGGCAATGTCAGATTCCCGATGACAAGCAGCCAGGATTAATTGTTGTGGGTGGTGGAGAGAACGTTCCGGAGATGAGTGAACGAGATGAGAAAGTTCTTGTAGATCAGGTTACGGTACCGGAACCCACGCCCACAATCATCTCCGTTGAGAGTGAGACGGGACAGAAATGTAGTCGGCTGAGCCTGGACAACAGCTCTGTCCTTCTTAAGCCCTCACCTCCCGAAAATCAAAACGTGACTTCCGGAGATAGTGATAAAAACGTGAAGATCGACGGCGGAAAAGAAATTGGCGGGCAATCGGATGTCGCTCAACATTCGTCTGTTTCTGTTGACATCAAAGATGACTCGGATGACATTCCCCTCATCAACATGAACAGTCCCGAGAAGGAGCCGTTAAAAGCAGCGACAAGTACTTCGGCTGCTCTTCCGTCCGTTTCCTCCCGCTTGACCGCTGCTGACCTTCCAATACCAAGCAGTCGTGTGGAGGATGTTAAAACTATCAAGAGACCCGGAATGTGGTTTTAGCTTACTGCTCTATGTCCTCCTCGGCATATTCACCCACGTCATCAATATTTCCTTGCATATAAGCACTCTGATCATAAATGACAATTGCTTCGGCTTTACCTGCATTCTATTATTTCTATTTTACATTTTACCACGCAGCTTCCCTATCTATAACTCAGAGCTGCAGTGAAATTACGGATTCCATTTTAATTTTGGACTGCAGCTATTCCTAGGACTTTGCAGTTAATCTGAAACTAAAATTCACATCCTTATTGACTGGTTAAAAATGCAGTATTTATTGGCATTGCACTAATTTTACGTGTCTGTAGCCGATTCGAGGAGAAAATGTTTCGTTGATATTTATGGCGAACTATGTATGTAACAAGTTAACATTATCAACTGCTGTCTTTCTAACGTTTAAGAATCCTTCACCAAAATGAACTAAATTTAAACAATGAGTGAGGGGTAAGGTATACTTATAATCTTTCCTGTTTCCTAAAATGAAACCATGTTAAACTATTGCATGACAATAAAGCTCTCACATTTGTTTAAAAATATTGTCATACAGTGATTTCTTGTCAAACAGCAAGATAAATAAAACCTCAAGATAAATAAATACGTAAACGGATACTTTTTTTGATTTGGGCGTAGCTGGAGAAGGTATGTCAAAAATGTGCGCATGTAAAAAGGTAATTACTTCGGTCTTATTCTTCTGATTTATTCAAAATCATTTATTGAATGATATTATATTAGTATACATAGGTAGATGCTTTTCTTTATTCTGGGAGTAAGAAAAATAATTTCATAGTAATAGGACTTGATGCATTAAATCATTTTGTAAATTTTGCGTATGCTAGTGTAAAGTTTCGGCCACACCACTACCGGCTCTTACGGAGATTTACATTTACTTACGGAGATTTTTATGCTGTAGGAAGCAAATGTAACTATACGTAGTATAGCCGGTTACTGCTGATTTCGACTCTTATAATAATATTATTACTATTGTAATTACCTAATAGTAGGCGAGTAGGTACAAAAACAGTAAAGTATGAATTGATTTCCAGGTAAATAGTTATCTGCTACTTTCACGGCATAAAACATAAAAGGACTAGATGCAATAACTATTTTTATTGTGTGTAGGTAGGTAGATAAATATTTAGATATAGATGGGAGTATGAGATAGAGAGGGAGAGAGAGAGAGAGAGTATGGATGGAGTGGAGGAAAGGGTTTAGTTGTTTGTAGGAGATTACATTGGAATCTATTAAGAGGACAATGAGGGGATAAGTGAGGATGGTTGGTGGACGGAGCGAGAGAGAGAGAGAGAGGATCATGGCAATAATGATCATATCATCTCATCTGCCTATCCATCCATTATCAGCTCTTGTGTTGTGTTGTTGGGCTGAATGCCGAACTGGGAGCGATGTCGCAATGGGATGATGACAATTTGAGAAGGAGACAAAGTCAATCGAAGGAGCTAAATGCGCACAGCTCACTAAAGGAGCTGTGAAAAGAAAGAGCCAGGAATTCCTCATCTCTTTGTCAGTGCTAACCCTTTTAATGGAATAAATAAATCCCTGGCTCTTTGTCCATTCTCATTGCCTCACATCACTCACATCGCAGCCCACAATCACACAACGCTCCTTTTCTTTCTTTCTCAATTTACATTCGCCCACAAAAGAGTCATCAGGCCATTTCCTTCACTTGCTGCATCACTTTCCATCATTCCATTTCATGACTTTCCTTAACATCCATCCAACAATTGTTCTTCTACTCTTTCTTCCCTCGTACACGCAGGCACACAAGGAAACAGACGACGTCTATCTCTGCAAATACCAACATCCCCCACCCAACTCAACTTTGTCACCAATTCTCACTTAACACCCGTTCACTGCAGAGCATTATCCTTTTTGTCATTACATCACTTCAAAAGATGTGCACACATTCGACTGATGTGTCACTAACCGCCCATGCCTATACTGCATCATAAAATAGTCAATGCTCTAATAGATAGTGAGATACTTGAACTACTTTTTTAGTCCAGCATTGACGGAATCATAGCAAATAGTTCTTCATGCCTAAAATTCTATTGTGTCGTTATTCACACCATCTCAGTAATTAATTATCCACATATAAAACCTTATTCTTGAAACCTTTTTATTTTTACTCTTCATATGAATTGAGAGAAACTATTCAACGTTTTGTAAGGGCACACTGTGCTACGTTGCGTCTTTTTATCTAATGCTAAATATGAAGGAGCATCAAGTATGTAGCTACCTATATGATGTGTTAGTGGACAGTAGTTGTATCAGGAGGGTCCAATACAAAGTTTACAGAATGGATTTCAAGAAATCTATTAGAGGGCATATTTTCAAAGATTTCTTCTCAAATATCCTGTATTTCTGCTCTTCCAACAGAAATGTAACAAAAAAGTCCCAGATTTTTTGAAGTCCATCAAATATTTTTCTCAGAAAATGTGTTGTGAACTCTCCTGATACGACGACACTATGCAATGCAAATGCCAGGACAAATAGACACTCCTTGATGTGCATCAAAAACATGCAATCTGCACTCACATGAAGCAACAAATAAACGCAAGTGAAAATGGCATCCAGTTGGATTGAAATTAATTGCAAAAATAATTAAGTAGGTCCCTAATGTCTTTTCTTATAAATTATTGGATGGGGATGGGATGAGTTTATAGTCGCTGGTATAGGAAATGCATGATTGCCAAGACGGCACTGAATTTCAGTGCATACGTAGTAGAATGCCAGTTGGCATTTAAAAGAAATGAAAATCCAAGTGACTGTATCTACAGGGATTGCATCTGGTCAACATATAAATAGCTAAGTATGTATAAGCTCTTTGACAGAGGATTGTATTGGGCACACAATGGCTAGGCTTCAGATTTGAATTGAAGAGCGAAGCCAGTGAATAATGAATAATAACTGGCAGTATTATTTAAGGAGAAGAGAATGGAAGTCAGAAGAAGGACAACTGGAATAATAAAAGGAGAAAAGAGTCAGGAGGTTTATAATGGACAGCAGTCTTCTTTTGCCTTCTCTCTTCCTTCCATGCGACGAATCAACAGAAACGTCATCCAGCCAGCCAAATACTCTACTCTGTCTGTATCACATCTTTATAGAATTCAATCGCATGCAATATTTAAGTGGATATAGTCACTATAGATAATCATTTATAGAATTATTTAGATCGGCGATTATAATTTTTTTAAAATGAACTTTGTCTCTTCGCAATTTTTTTAAAATAATTTATATTTATTTTCTGGCTGATTATAAGCGAAAATATTATAATCTTGAGCCTGCGACACAGACTTGATTATTAGAAATGATAAGAATAATGGCTTATTGTGATTATAATTTATAATGACGGAAACTGAATAGCTCTAGTCTCTTCTGCGGTGGTACACAGAATGTGATGGAAATGCTATAATATACAATTGTTGCAAGTCTGGCTAAATAGTTTGAGGAGGATAATGGTAAATGGGAATGGAGAAGTGTTCGGTCAAGTTCAGTGAAGTGAAGGAGAGAAGAGATGTTTGTAAATGAAAGGATTTGAGACAGGACAGAGTGAGAGGATGGACAAAGAGGGAGCTGTAGGGAAATGAGTCAAACAAATGGGAATCATCAGACAGACGGATTATTTATTATTACGAATCTCCTTTGCTCTCTTCTCTCTGCCCGACTCCATTTTGTGAGAACATATTTACATTATTTCTTTATCTTTTCCTCGACCAGCTTTTTGATTCAATCCTTCTTCTGTTTTCTTCTTGGCCATGGCTTATTCTCTCTCACTCTCATTCTTCTTCTTCATCTTCTTCTTCTGCCTATCACTCAGGAAAAGACGAGGAGGCATAGGAGTGCCAGTGCCAGGCAGGCAGGAGAAAAAGAAGAAGAAGAGCAGAGCAGTGGATGGATATGCATGCATCACAAACACAATAGTCACACTCATTATGAGACTGCCTTAAACAGTTATCGTAAACATTGCATTTATTTCCTGTGACTTATGTCATGTCCCTGTCTACTACAATGCTGCAACGCAACATAGTGTTCTATTGTGCCTTCTTCTCCCTGCTTGCCAACTACTTACTGCCTGCCTGTGTAGGTAGACGCATATTATTACTATACCATTATACTTTTTATGTATAGAACGATGCATTTAGGCATCATTAATTTACTCCGTATAGAAAATAGGGTCTGTAGCTTAATAATATCTACTGCCTATAGGCATATAACCATGCATAACGATAATAATAATCATAATAATAAATAGTAAGCATGTATAGAGACATTAGTGGAGTCAGTGAAGCCAAACAAAATATTCTTGTGGTTTCTTTATTAGCCCTGCTCATGTGCTCCTGTGAGACGATATCCTCCTCGGAGTAGTGACAATCGTCCAAGTCAGTCAGTCAGGATAGGGAATGGATGGAGGAGATGTGAAAGGAGCGTATTGTCTTGCATGGAATATGATTCGAATATTTCGAATTGTCATTGTGTCTGTTTTATGAGCAGAGAGGGATGTGGATGGGACAGAGGAAGATTCACAGGCAGAGTGTAGCACCAAGATCACTTTCCAAAGAAATTCCAAACAAGTTGAAATGTTTCATTGTGTGAATGTGACTCGGAGTGGATGGGACGATGGGAGATGATGAAAGAAATTAACCAGTCCCTTCTCACCAAAAAAGAAGTGAACTCGGCTGACACTGACTCGACTCACTCACTCACTCGATTGTCTTCTGCTATTTCTTCTCTATTCTATCCCTATGCATGCTCTGTGTGTGTGGGAGCCAGACTTGGCCCAGAAACAATGTCATCCTATCTCCTACGGTCATCATTCCCCATTGATATCCCTTCCCTTTAAACAAACACTTCCTTCTATACCATTTACTCATCATTTTTTACTCAACTCATAGCATTGGCTAATCACACTTCAGCTACTGCACCCAGAACCAACGATTCGGAAATACATAAGTTGTGAAATAAGGTTTCACGTCACATCTTAATATAATAGCCACCTAAGTAAATAGGCATCCTTCATCTGTGCACTTCATAAGTAGATAGGGAGATAGATGCTAGTTTGATTTTACATAAAGGATGCCTAATAATAATATCTGAATGTTGAAAAAAGATCCCCACACAGATATCTCCGTAAGACTTGGCTTTTTAATCTCAACGTGTAAGCTACAATAACGGACAGAAACAAAGACGAAGATGCGTATAGCCTTCTCAAATGAAAAAAAGCATTCAATAGAGAATGATAGGAGTGGAAGTAGTTTCCGCGTTTACTTTAGAAGATAAGATAATGCTACACGATAAGATAAGATAGGAGCACGATGGTTGGTTTCCTAAGGACAATAAAGACAATAATTAAATAATAAATAGAGCCTCTTTAGTCTTTACATATTAACAACCTGACCTCAAAGAACTCCCGTCTCCTAAATAAATAATTCGCGGCTATAAAGGACGGGTGGAGTTACATTTGAAATTAGGGCCGTTGAATACTGCCTACTCGCTTCGGACAGGCACTATGAAATTATTTCGCAAATGATTGTGCAAACAACAGAGAATAAAATGTTTTCATGGGCAGGAGCCAAAATCTTCGTTTTTATTGTCTCCAGTTGAAAAAAGTGAAATTTTAGTTTGAAAACATACGGAGGAGCCTATACTCAATGGTAATGCAGTGCAGCTATCTTGCTGTCGAATCAAAATTATTCCCCTATGAAGAGCAGAATCCCGAACTATTTAAGTAGCACCGATTACAATCTTTGCATTGCTGTATGTACAAACTATTTAGTAACTTCCTACTATGTAGTAGGTAGCCAAGTGTAATCCGCTGCCTTTATCTGGGTGCATACATCAATAACATGAGCGAAGAGTAAACGGGAGCACTTTTGGCCAATGCAGGCAAGTGTGCAAGAGAGATGTGTTATGAGGAGGAGGCTGAGAGTTTGGGATCATAATTTGTCTTAAGTGAGTGAGAGATTTGTTATTAGTGACTAGATAAGATAATTAGAAGGTGAGTGCTGAGCTGAGTGTCGGCGGATGAGTTATCTAATGGGAAATGTGCTTAGAAGGACGAGGCTGTTGCTATCTGGGAGCGAGTGAGTAGCTAATTGACATGTTGTTGGCAGTAATGGAACTGCATAATATCTGATCTTAGATACAGGCAACTCTGTCGCGCACTGACAGTGTTAGGGCTGAAACAAGAACCAGGGTAAATTCGGTAATGATTAAAATGAGATGAACTGATGAATTAGTTGAGTTAAAATTATTAGCACTAAATGAACAATAAAACTCCAACTGATGAACTTAGAATAAATGAATGGACTTATGCTGCAAGTAAACTGAATTTCGGTGAGTCCTAAATTAATGCTTGCTAATAGGTCGTAAAGCTAAAATAACGCAAATAATAAAAACTCTGAAAATAGTTAAAATTTTGATATTTTAGTCAGGAATGAATTTATTGAAACTTGAAATTTGAGAGAGAAAGAATGGTATCTTTCATATAGGAACGTTTTGGGCTAGGCATTTGACATAGAGTGCACCACTTTAG